>JASANE010015192.1:0-33056 GCA_030248225.1 Trileptium ribeirensis
AGGTAGAAAAATTTAATGTACAAAACTGCTTAGCCAGTGGGCCCCACATACCACAAGATCTATAGTAATAACTATAATGAACCTGGCTTTTTTAATTCCATTTGCTATTTTTATTACAATTCCAATAGCTTAATGGTGGAACAGTTCATAATACAAATCCACAATATAAACTAGAAATTATGTGATTCTTGATTTTCTAACTAATGATCCAACCTGTTCATTTCGTCAGCTGCGTTTATGTTTAGACGATCGCGGTAGACAGTTGATGGAGTGGCGCTTCCGAAACTCTTCAGGAGTACTTGGCGTGAAGCCTCCAGCGGCTGCTGCCGTCGGCGTCTGAACACCATCTATAATCAAAACACAGACATAAATCAAAACAGAAACGTGAAATGGTCTGAAGATATATACATTACGGGAAAGCTATACACCTAAGAGTTTTACGTATTTGTCATCATCCGCAATATGAAAATACAGCACGTTTCCTAACACGAATACAAACAATAACTAGAAGAAATATAAAAGGAGGTTACACTGTTAAGTCCAGATTAGATATCTACAGTGGCGCTCGCTCGAAAATTTTGGCTACGGAACATCCACGCATTGTCGGGTCAACTAAACACATGAGGTGACGGTTGTATATTGAAAAAAAATTCTTTTCCCAAGTGTAAACTGGGGACACCATCGAAACCGGGTAAGAAGGTACGGACACAGAGTGTCCCCCCTCGCGTGGTGACACATCTTGTCTCAATGACTATGCCTAATTATAAATACATAAGCATGACAATGAAAATACTATATAATCAGTAATGATTTTCAAATCATCGGTGGCCAAGGTCAACCCGGTGCTTAATCTTTACAACCTTGATCTTTTGTGTGTGTCGTTCATTACGACATCCGAGTAACGAACAGTACACACAGTACACCGTGGGAGAGCATCAAGCGCTGTTGTTAAAGCAAACCGGGTCGCAGACTTTTCAAAAGCAAGACAGTATCAAACTTATATTGTTAAGTTCCGAAATGTTATTTCCGTTCGAAGGGATCGCATTTCATCATTTACTGTGGCCACTGTTTGGAAACATCACAGTTAACAAAATGATATTTTTACAATCGTATTTATCTGTGCGTTAAAAGATTATATTTATTCTAAACGCACCATAAATAACAATTAACTCAAACTCTTTACTCGAATTGTTACTATATTTGGAAAATTTTATTAATTTATCTGTAATTGATCGAACACATTTACTCCAAGATACTACAAAACCGGTAATATCTCCACGACCTATATGGGTGGGTTTTAGTCTATTTTGGTAAAGCAGTTGTAAAGACTCTTTGTATCTGCAAATCATTTGCATCGATCATTATTTACGCTGCTTAGATTGTCAATGAATGTGACGATAGAAGATACCTTGATGCCACAGTGCTACTTCTAAATGACAGCAAAAACTGTCACCGCATGACCGCTATGACAGTAGTTATACTTGTTCCGGCAATTTTTGTACTGCGATTGATGGCAGCAATGGGTCGATCTTATCTAGTGGCTATATATTACGTTATTATATACTAGCGCTCCCGGATCGACCGACGTCTTTCTATTTATTTCACAGCAGATTGTTTTTCTCTAAAAAATCACCCAAATATTGGCGTGTATGTGTCGATAAACATCACCAAACATAGCATTTGCCAAATATCAGACTGTAATATTGGTGGGACGAAAACTTGAACTGCTCAAAAACCCCCAGAATGACACGATTTGTTACATATATAATATATATGCTATCTATAAAAGAAAGTATATTTTAAATTTTTAGAAAATTATATTCACGTTACAAAATCCTTATGTATATAACTGCACAAACTTCATGACAATCAAATACACAACTGCGATGGCAGAAAATTATTAAGGAGCCGGCAGTGAATATTAACCCGTTAGTTCCTGCTGTTGTTCGATGACGACTATGTTTGAATGCGTTGTATCAAGATTACAGTAGGGCAGAGTATGACACTTCCCTGCACTCTACTGTTTGATAACACGGGCGTTTTTGGTCTGAACCACTCCTCATTTCTGGGGGTCGTCAAGCGCATGCCCCTAAGTTTTCAAGGGCTAGGACGGAGCAATAGGTAGCTGCTTATAGACCGACCACACCAAAACCGTGGTGGTCCGACATACCCCCATACTTCCCACAAAAAGTGGGGAAATCTGTTCATGACGACCCCTGCCCCCTTAGAAATAAGGAGGGTCAGGCCGAAAGCTCCCGTGTCATGAATTGCGGGCTAACACTAGAGTGCAGTAAAGTGTCATACTCTTCCATAATGCAGTCCCGGTTGTACTAACTGAATACGGCGAATATTGTTTGTATTCTAAATACGTTGTTTGTAAGTGCGTTGTTGTTGTCGCTCTGTAAGGAGCCTTAATTATGTTATAAAGTAATTTTTAATTAATCCTTTTAAGCTCGAATCAATTTGTGTATAGATCAATGTTTCACAAACTCATACCGCCGCCAGAGGTTGAACCCGGAAAATGTGGTTAAAAGTTGCGTGCGCAAAAGCATTGAACTATCCGAGAACTGTTGCTGTGCTTTTTAAGGAACGTCACATCGCGAACAAATAACAACGCATCTGCAAACGTACAGCATACGGGAATTGCAGTAAAACACGCTAATCAAAATGTGCGTTAGCTCCATTTTTACATCATATCAGTGGCTAGTAAATATGACATTTACCAAGCATTTGCAGTCGATACCTCACGGCAATGTTCATCGTTACGCGAAACAAAATTCATTAACGACCTACGGGTTAACCATTTGCACTTTTACATTTCTTAGTCAATATAAGATCAAACCATATAATGTGTTGCACAAATCCAAATGTGGTTCGTTCTGTTACAATACTGCAATGAGTGTAAAAAGTTGTCTGCGGGCTGTGCAGTACGTAAGGTGCCGTTGGCACTGTAATTTAGTTAAATGAGCGAGATAACGATTCAAAAACAGCAATTATTAATGTATTATTGAAACCAAGAGTGCATTATGGAAGAGTATTACACTTCCCTGGACTCACATGCAAACCCGTGTTTGATGACTCAATCGTTTTCGGTTTGACCCCACCCAGTTTATTTGGGGGGTCGAGATGTGTAGACCCACCCCAGTTTTTGGGGGGAGGTAGGTCGGACCCCCAGTTTCTGGAGGACGTGGAGGGGTAGGTGTAGCCCCTCCAATTTCTGGGTGGTCGGTTGAACCAGTAGCTGCTTAACCGACCCCCCCCAGAAATTGGAGGGTGTCCACCTACCCCCCCCCCCCCGAAACTGGGAGCTCCGACCTACCCCGATCCACAGAAACTGGGGGTGTATGCATCTCGACCCAACCCAAAAAAATTGTTGCGGGTCAGGGCGACAATGCCCGCGTCATCAAACACGGGTTTATATGTGAGTGCAGGGAAGTGTCATAGTCTTCCCTAATGCACTCTTGTTGAAACTTACTGACTTATTAAAACGGCGCAGGCAAAGCGAGCGCAGTTTCCACTAATGGTGGAAGGCGGAAAAATTTTGAAAATTTATCTTTGTTTCTAAATGTCGACCATTTATTTGTATTTGTATTTTATATTTTTTTTATTTCGTCCAGCATCACAAAATTGAAAAGAAAACCAACCGAACAACACATACTATTGCCCAACCACTATGAAATATAAAACCTAAATTATGTATCCTGGACAACACCGAAAAAGGACTGGAACTGATCAATTATTCCCAGCCGTTGAAGTATTCCTGAAAATCAATTTATAAAACTGTTTAAACTGTCTTAAAGTATTATGCTTCAACAGAATGAGTAGGCAAACTATCCCAAATTGGTACAGCACGGTGAGCAAAAAATTTTTTACTTTGAAATATAAAACCTAAATTATATATCCTTTACAACACCAAAAAAGACTGGAACTGACAAATTATTCCCAGTCGTTGAAGTATTCCTGAAAATCAATCTATGAAACTGTTTAAACTGTCTTAAAGTATTAGCTTCAACAGAATGAGTAGGCAAACTATCCCAAATTGGTACAGCACGACCAGCAAAAAATTTTTTACGTAAAGCAAGGCGAGAACGGGGCAAAGCTTATACCTATTACCCCGAGTATTTGTGATTCGCGCAGCATCCGTGAAGAAATCATTAAAATTAAAATTTAGTTCAATCAAATCGCGCATGATTTTATAAATCGCGATAGGACTTTGAACAAGGTGCTGTTGTTCTAGTGATTTAATTTCTAAGATTTCTAGCCTGGTTCTGTATGGTCTATCTTTTAACGCCGGCAGTGTTTTAGTAAAAAGCCGTTGAACTCTTTCAATTAAACTTATATCCTTTATATAACGTGGCGACCCAATTTACATGCATATGTTAAACGAGGTAACACAAAAGGGCAATACAATTTAAGCAGAATGCAATGGTCCCTACTATAGAAAGTAGTGAAAATTGCATTAAAGAGTCGAAATTCAATTTTAGAGATTTCCGTAATATGTTCAGAGCATTTGAAGGAATTAGAAAAAACATAAAGCCAACTCTTTAGTTTTGCGACAGATAAAATTACATCTTCAAGCAATAAGGTGTGTGAGGATTTATAGGACCTACATATAGACAGATACATTTTCAGCAGCGATATTCACATCAACACATGAACAATATCAAAATGAACTGACTCATCATAACAAATACTAAATTTATCATCGTCAGCAAACCATTTACCCGAAAGAACAGTTGCCACTTCAGGCAGTACATTAATGTATAAAAGAAAAAGTTTAGGTCTCAGTTTGCTACCCTGATGTATACCAGAGGTGACATGCAGATTTGACGACCTGGGTTGTACAATTTGTACGAACTGAAAACGATTTGTTAAATAGTTGTCAAACCAGAAAAAAGTTGCTCCTAATCTCAAACCTATTTAAAACACGTAAGAAATTATCATGAGAAACGGTATGGAATGTTTTGCTAGAATCTAAGTAAACACAATCAATTAATTTATAAGAATCCAATGCATTAGTCTGCTCGTTGCATAAAGTTAAACGCTGAGCCGTAGCAAACAGGTTCTGTCTGAAACCGAACTGCATATTTAGATAGTAAATTGTTTGTTTTTAGATAATTATCTAAAATTTCACAAACCATTAAATCAAGAATTTTGCTACAACCAAACAAAATGCTAGTTGGCCGATAGTTCTTAACCGATACACAAGAACCTTTGACTGGATTCGAGTAATCCTTGCAATTTTAGACCGTTGAGGCAGTTTTCCTTTCGAAACTGATTTATTGAAAATTACGGTCAACGTTTGAACGATGACCCGTTGCTACATTACACAGAAAGAACTTACAGAAGCATATCTGGTCCAAAGCTATGTTAGCCAGATAAAGACAGCATATACTTAAGTGTTGTTATTTATTTAGTTACAACGAATTCAGAAACATGATTATAAATTTGGCTTACATCTGTTAACGTTGCACCATTAACAGTTATACAAAGCGATGCAAAATAATGATTAAGTAGCTCAGCTTTGCCAGCGAAACTAAAAAAAACCTTTTTCGTTACTACACTCTTATAAATTAGCATTATATGTAATACATATATATGTACAGTGTCATACATTATTTGTGTGGTCTGGTTTACATACACATTTTAACTGCCACAGTTCATACATGGTAAAGTATGGATATCAAAACAATTTTGTATGGAATTTTATAAAGCGGTTTTCTTGTTTGTCTGAATTTTTAGATACGCTTGTATAAAAAATACAATTGTAACCGATAGAAATATATATCACTTTATAGTATGACATATACAACATAATGTAAGAATCTTCATACATATTAGTATCAAATACCATACCTGTATTGTATTGTATTAATTTGAATATTAATTGTATGAAATGCAACATATACAATGTATGAATTTTAATATATATTTGTATGAAAAATAATATATGTATTGTATGAATTTTTATATTTATTTGTATGAGATTAAATATATTTAAAGTATGAATTTTCACACATTTTTGTATTAAATATGATATAACTAATGTGTGAATTTTCATAAATATTTGTATAAAATTAGATACACCTAATGTATGAATGTTTATAGTTAATTGCTATTTTTGTAGTTATTTCAATTTTATGATATACCTGCATTGTATAGCTTAGAAAGATTATGTGCTACAAAACATATATTATCTGAAATTTTATACAAAATATGTAAAAATAATCATACATATTTTGTATGTAATTTCATACAAATTATGTGCAGTGTGTCATACATTTATTGTGGTAAATTTCTTACAATTTATGTTGATATAATCATACATAATGTTCAAATTGGTTCACAATTCATGTAGGAATTGTTCGCCATACAATTGCACGTATTTGTATTAATTCTTATACAAATTGTAGCGAAATAATGTGACACAATAATTGTATGAATTTATCATCATACAAATTTTAAGAGAGTATCATTCATTCAGAGCACAACAGAACTATCGGATTCAAACTTAGATCCAACGAGTTTCCAGAAAACTTTAACATTATTTGATTTGATTACTTTTCCTTTATTGTTTATCATATCCTATGGCTTTAATTTTCGATCCTCCCGCGCTTCGACTTTCCAACTATTTTCATTCATACTATAGGGGTCTAGCGATATTGTCGATATAACCGAAGTTGACGTTTGTTCGGTAAACGAGTAGCAAGAGATAAATAATACTTTCTCCGTATAAAATTTTAAGCTCAAATATTAAAAAAAAATACGAAAAATGATTTCGAATTTAGATCCAAATTTTGTGAAAATCTGAGCTCAGAATTCTCATCAAATTATAAGTAAGTGAAAAGTTAGAATTTCTGACCTCCGCTTAACGCTACAATAGTTGTTTAATATGTAAACCAATTCAATGTTTGTTTAAGCAGTTCATCAGTGTCAAAGTATGTTAACAAATTTCTTTGCCGAAAAAGCTTCATTACAAACAGCGTGATCAATTTAAGTTGCTTCTTGTCTTGTAACTAGACACAGATTATTATAATATTGTGTTCGGTTGTGAAAACATTCACGAGCATATTCCTATGCTATGCCCAGCACTAATATATTAGTAAGAACACGATAAATTTAAAACGGAAATCACACGATCTGAAAAGCTGGTTGCGTGCAACCAAACGGCATGAATGGTGGTCATTTATACGGGTTCTAATTGGCACTTATCACGTTCTTGGTACAAAACATAATATGCCTTAAGAAAAAACATTGTATACACACTTACGAAGCTACAATCATAGAAATACTCACTACAACTATGTACTATTATATTAAAAATGTGACTATGCATACCTACATATTTAGCTAGTTGGAAAATTGTTCCGAAATTATTCGAATCAGTTCAACTCTTGGTCCAAGCGTATTATGTCAAGTTGACCATCGTATAAATTTGTATCTCTACAAGGTTGAAAAGTGAACCTAATCCTGAGCCTAGGATAGAGCACTAAGCCTAAGACTAACACAAAGTTATTTTTTTACAATTAGATACTGCGCTGAGACCGTTGGGCTAATGGTAACGATTAATTTTATTTAGTTATTTTAATTACCGTTCGTCATTTTTATCCTCTACACGTAAAATAAATTCTGTTTTAGTCTGAGAGTAAGCTAATGCTGAAAAACGACAATAAAATAAAGTATGTTGTGTTGAAAAATATATTAACATTTTCACATGATTTTTGAAGTGTCGGATAATAGCTTTAGATAGCATTTTATGATAGATACTTCTTGAATTATTCAAATTGACAGTTTTGTAATTCATAATAAAACACTGGATGCATTGTTCCAAAACACCTTACGTTCTGCGCCATTCCAAGATTTTCTGTCTAGGTAAGGAGGAATCATTATATGTCTGAAACAGGTAAACACTGAATATTCCCTTAACTTAGCCAATTAGCCATACCTTCCAATTTTTTGCAGCCAAAAGTCGTGGATTCTGATACTGACAGAAGCAAGACCGCGTTAACACTGCACCTGCTAACCCAGACCATGAAATGTCTGAAATGCCGGAAGAGTATGACCTTATATATGTTGTGTTGTCCCGTTAAGCCAAGAAAAACTAAAACGTCGCCTACGGTTTAGGTCCACAGTTTGTAGGTCCAGCCTTAAATAGCATATGTTTTTTCACAAATAATTGGAGTCGTAGCTCTAATACCCCTCATTTCTAGGGATCATCACGTACAGAAGCCTAGTTTTAAGGTGGCAGCTCGGACACTTCCCTTACCATCCAGTTTCAGGGGGTATGTCAGATTCCTACAGGTTTAGGTGGTCGGATGAATCCTTAGAGTTGGGGTCTGTGTATGATGACCCTTCCAGAATTAGGGGATAAGGTGGCAAATAAACGTGACGTTAATATTGGAGTGCTGGGAAGTGACATATATACTCTTCCTTAATGTACACATGGAAGTATTAATATTATACCACAATTGCATTTATTACTTCACAGTGTGTTACAGCGACATTTGCATAGATTTGGCCCTAAATTTTAAGGAAGCCCAGCTGTATTTTTTGTGCGAGGAGTCCTGATATGATACGCAAGCCAGCTAGCGGCGCATTCACCTCAAAACAATTTGTTAAATCGATTCATTTACAAGCTAGATACAGACAACGGTAAAATACTGACCGATCCTTAACCGGAACTATGGCCTTGTTCGATCCCTGCTATTAAACTGGGGACATAAATACACGTTGCTACACTTGGGAATGTATAACCTTAAACGCAATACGGAAAAAATGAGCCGGAGTTTCCCACCGCTTCTAGAACTATAAAGTAGCTGAATCATAGTTTGGCGAATTACACCGTAACTAATGTAAAACCTTAAATCTAATCACTACCAATGTAATCTATTTGTTAATTTTTACATTATAAAATATTGAAATCTTTGTTTCTGATATTGGAAATATTATTTATATGTCTTATTTCGTAGTATTTGTCACAATCTATGCAGGATTCTCAGGTGATCCATATACTTGTCTGTATCGTAACATAGTATGCGGGTTTGTTTACAATTTGAGTTCATAGGTAACCGGTTTGAAACTGATATTTTGCCGAATAACGGCCTGGTATTGACTACCTAGGGTAAATCTCTATAGTAAATATTTTCTTTCAGTTGTCAAAGTTTATAATTACATTGATATTTGTGACGTCAATGTAAACTTTGTTTACTATTTCCATTCTCTGCTTCACACGAGTTTCCAGTCACATAAACTACTGTTTGACGGGTAAACTAGTGCTGCCATATCTGTCCGAAATTTGTCAGAGTGTACATCGATTATAAATGAGTTTATTTTACAATCCCATCGATTATTAACCCGAACAGCTAATCCATCGAAAGTTCAGCCAAAGTCACTGACTGAGCCAAGTCAAGTAAGGGGCATAAACTATATGTAAGTTGTGACGCCATCGATATACTAAGCAGAAGTCTGAGCGTTACACCGAGCAAATGTCCTTATACAGCCTAACACTAAGACGGGGGCTAGCCCCCTTACCGTGTACTAATATTTTTTTAAGAATGTAAGGTTACGCCGCTTAGTTTCACTTTGCCGCTAAGTTCGCTGTGGTGAACAAGAGTTGTGGGCGGGTACGGTATCCCGCGTCTACTCACGAGCTGGGTCAGATCCAGGCTCAAATGATGTGCCAGCAGGTAGCATACAAACTCTCGGGTACATTGCTTAATTAGCTGGTAGTGAATACCCGTAATATACAGAAACCTGCATGATAGCGCTATTGTCGGAATGATTACATGATACCATTTTAGTGAGTACGGTCTAAAACATTTAGGGGTGTGCTTCAAGAAACCATGTCCCGAAAAGATGGTGGTTCTGTTTGGCATTCGCTGTTGGAATTGCTAAGTGCTTCCTTTTATTGGCCGCTTCTTGGTTCTCATCAACGTGAAGTTCGAAGTGGTTATCAAACGAACAAACAGCTTCCTTTAGGTTAAATCCGCTGTTTAAAAACTGAATAGATTTTAAAAACGTAGAAAAAAAGTTTTTATAATTACCCTTTAGCACAATCTAAAACGACTTTTTATCGGGTAACTGTCTCAAAAAGTACGCAAATTTTTGGCTTGACGTTGCGGTAAAGTGGGTGAGTAAAGTACCGTGGGGTGAGGTATGGTAAATGTCTCATTATTAAGCTGGAAAGTTTCCGTTTTCGGTTGTTTGGATGTTAGGGAGAAGGTGAGCGACAAAAGCGGGCCGCACAGGGGTGTCACAAACTCTTCAAAAATGAGGTAGGCCAAAAAAGTGGGGAAGGGGAGCGATCGTCTACAATCATTTTATTATATCCTCATCAGAATATTTTTTCACGAAAGTGCGGGCGGTACCCATCCTTTTCCCGACCCCGCCCTTCCTCCCCCCCCCGCTTTGCGACACTCCTGCCGTCTCGTAATCTGGGAAGTGAAATCCAATCGCATTTCTGCTGAGCTCTGACAGCACTGATACTGTTATAACAGAATGTACTATTAGCGCAGGACCATAATTCCTCGTTTGGCGTATTCGTGAAATTGCAGTTACTATCGGCTTTATTGTCGCATGCCGAATAAGCGACTGTGGTACTTTGATTTTGCATACATGCTCACAGGAGATAGGAGCGTTACTTTCTGCCTGAGGCTCCGGCCTCACTGCCGAGTCCTCGGCTATTTGCCCTTCCCAGACCGGTGGTCCAGCCCCCCCTTTCGACGGTGCCGCAGGCGCCGAACACAGGCTGCACCAAAATAAGATGCATCCATCCCGCTCGACAACCCCAACCCTCGAGGAATTAGCTTACCCCTCTTTGGACCTTGGACATCAGTTGACGTGTATCGATTTCGTGTCTTACATTAGTTTCTGAATTTCGTGTCTGAATAACAGCTAGGCAGCGATGATTCGTATGAGTCCAGATCAAGCTTAGGGGTGTAACGTTATATCGCTAAAAATAGCTTAGATCTGAGGAAGCCCCCCAAAATTAGACTTGGATTTAACATAATGCTCATACAATGCTTTAGTATATCTGGATCAGTATATCAAGGACTACACAAACTGCATATTGCTAACGTCGTCCAGTTCGCGTGAATGCAAATGAACAGATGGTCCAAGCGTATCATATGGCTAAATGCTTTAGTATATCTGGATCAGTATATCAGGGACTACACAAACTGCATTTTGCTAACGTCGTCCAGTTCGCGTGAATGCAAATGAACAGATGGTCCAAGCGTATCATATGGCTAAATGCTTTAGTATATCTGGATCAGTATATCAGGGACTACACAAACTGCATATTGCTAACGTCGTCCAGTTCGCGTGAATGCAAATGAACAGATGGTCCAAGCGTATCATATGGCTAAAAGGAACAATTGTTGTATCGAACCAAAGTAATTACAATAATATCAGTCTTATCCACGCGAATTCTTTGTAACGATACACAACAATCAGGATTTATCAAACCTGCTGGATTTAGTTTCAATAAATTGCTAATAGGAAATCCAATTTGTCTTCAAACTGGAAAGATTAAGCAGGTACAGATCGCCTTAATGAGGCGATGCTAATGACTTCTACCCGTTACAAAAGAGAAATACAGTCAAAACGGTACAAAAGCTATTCATTTTATATCACAGCTGCAAAAACTATTAAGATTTAATGATTCAAAAGCGACGCTTGACGTACAAAACATGCGTATATATATTTGAATTTACATATAGAGAGTTCTATATATATTGTAATAAAAGATGTCTTCCGCGGAATCATTGTTAATACTTATTGTTGTTGTATATATACCGTTCATTTTCTTTCCTTTACGGATGCTTGAAATTCATCATTCTGTCAACCTATTCTTCAAAATAAAAACAAACAGACGTGTTGTGCCGAAATGTGTAGTTCATCTGGAATCTTTTCCTATATCCCATCAGTAGCTCAAAAGTGATCGATTCTGGATATACAGCTATAATTTTGGTACCATTTGACTCAGCCCGATGAGATGGCTCAGAATATGTTTATCTCTACTACATTTTTGACAAATCTTTTTTCCTTTTTTTTATTATCAACGGTCTTAGTTCCAAAAATAATTATTCTCGTTAGGTGTATAATTTTGATATATTTCGTTCGCACCGCATTGCAATAGCGTAAAAAATCTGTTCATGGGTTAAGGACTTTGGATTAGGTTTATGTTTTAACATAAATGGGCATATTGGATTAACGCACGATTCAATTAATCTTTAACTCTGGCTAATTTTTATAATTTTACTTATGCAGAACGATGGCACATTTTAAACTTCTAACTCCGGAGCATAGAAGATTAGGGCGTGATTTTATTATGGTGTATAAAATATTTCAGGGTCTAGTTGATCTTAACTTTAGCTCCTCTTTCACTCTTTGCCAAGTTTCGTATACACGATGAAATGATTACAGTCTGTATGATCACGTTTATTCGGCGTTCACGTTATAATGTCCACAACGTTTGGAACTTATTTACATCACACAGTGTCAGGCACACTGTCGACAACAGGGTGTGTTAGACACCCCATGTTTTTATAAATATTTTCACAGGTTGTTAGCTAGGGGTACTGCGACTTGTCGACAGTGTCAAGTACACCGTGTCCTCTTGCAGTTTTATTGACAGTGTTGGGCATTACTTAACTAACGTTCATATGACCTAGATATAAATATCGAGAATTAAAAAACTGCACATCACAAGTGAGTAATAAGTCGCATTAGGTACACACGGTGTCTTTTACGGCTAATTCGCGCCAAATTGGTAGCTAAGGGTATGTGCGACACTGTAAAGAAAAATATAGCTGCTAGGGATGTGCCGTACACCCTCGAAAATTTATTTACAGTATGGGTGGCACCCTGACTGTCTCTACGGTGGGGTAGCGGATACAGGGAGACAAAAGTTCCAAACAGCGGGACATTATAACGTGAACACCACATTATACTTAAGGAAGTACTCTTTTTCTTAAACATCGTACATCCTTGGAACACTTTACGAGTCTCGGTTTCTGCTCCATGCCTAGCTATCATTAATAAAAGTCGTCTGTCTGATAATAGTTGCCTTAGGTGGAGGGATTTAATTCGGCAATCGGCGACACGTTAACCTTGTTCAGTTTTAAATTTATAATTATTGTATTGTATTTTCTGTTGTTGTTTTCTTGATATTAGTGTGGCTGTCTAAACAAATAAACAAACAAATTGCGCAGCTTCAGAGGCCGACTTAGGCCCCGAGCTAACGGCGCAGCGGCTTAACTAAAGTTTCCTCACATAAATCGTAGAAATTTATATAAACCAAGTTTTTAAATTCATTGCAATATAATCAATGCGAAGCAGATTATTGATTTTTAGAATCGGGAAATACGCTCCCTAACCAGTGTTTTAATTTTTACTTAGGAAATACATTTGATATTCGCGGAACTATTAACTCAAAACAAATTTCGAGATTTTTGAGCGAATCCAGCAGATTTAGTGCACCCGTTAATAGAATCGCTAATAGACTCAGGAAATACGCTCTCTAACCAGTGTTTTAATTTTTACTTAGGAAATACATTTGATATTCGCGGAACTATTAACTCAAAACAAATTATGATATTTTTGTGCTAATCCAGCAGATTTAGTGCACCCGTTAATAGAATCGCTAATAGAATCGGGAAATACGCTCCCTAACCAGTGTTTTAATTTTTACTTAGGAAATAAATTTGATATTCGCGCAACTATTAACTCAAAACAAATTTTGATATTTTTGTGCTAATCCAGCAGATTTAGTGCACCCGTTAATAGAATCGCTAATAGAATCGGGAAATACGCTCCCTAACCAGTGTTTTAATTTTTACTTAGGAAATACATTTGATATTCGCGGAACTATTAACTCAAAACAAATTATGATATTTTTGTGCTAATCCGGCAGATTTAGTGCACCCGTTAATAGAATCGCTAATAGAATCGGGAAATACGCTCACTAACCAGTGTTTTAATTTTTACTTAGGAAATACATTTGATATTCGCGGAACTATTAACTCAAAACAAATTATGATATTTTTGTGCTAATCCAGCAGATTTAGTGCACCCGTTAATAGAATCGCTAATAGAATCGGGAAATACTCTCCCTAACCAGTGTTTTAATTTTTACTTAGGAAATAAATTTGATATTCGCGCAACTATTAACTCAAAACAAATTTTGAGATTTTTGAAAAACAAATTTTGAGATTTTTGAGCGAATCCAGCAGATTTAGTGCACCCGCTAATAGAAGTGGAATAGTTAAGAAAATCGGGTCTACGCTCAAATCTGACCCGCTTCCAACACTGTATCATTAACCCATTTTTTATTTTAAACTCTCTCAAAATTCAAAATTCCCTCATTTGTAGAGCCATTTATTTTATCATGATCCCAACAAATGAGGAAATGTCCGCCGTTTCTTTACGGGCTGCACCAAATTTTACTAAATTTGGTATGAATAACCCTTAGCGTGCTCTATGGAGGTTGGAGTCTAGATCCAAAAATGCATGATCATTCATATACACAATATTAGCTAAATCTACATGATTTATATATATTTTACATCGATGTGCTGAGAATTTTGAGAATCAACACAATATATTTTAAAATTTTTATACGCAGAATGCAAATAATTTTGTTGTATACACGATTATTGAACTTTAAATACCGGCAAGACACATACCTGTCTGCTCTGATCACACACATACATTAGAACAAGTGCATACAAAAACATAGCGACTAACACAGAGTACAATAACTTTGTAAATGAACAATGGCACGACACTTGCCATCAAATTTTTTACAACAGGTTCGTTACCGTTGGGTATATCAAAGATATCCATTAATTGCGTTTATTACTTGTATATTTCGTTTGATCTAAATATTAGTCATGATTTGATCTGGCTAGAAAATTGAAAGTAATGGCGCTAAACCCAAAGGTCCTCGCACGATATTTAGTATAGAATTAGCTTATGATCCTAAAATTTAATATCAGATTGGAATCACTGGTTTACTTTGTCACAATACCTTTGTATGCTTGTTAAATTCAACTTTAGTTGTCAACAATCATCAATCATTGTGAAAAATATCCAATACGCCACAATATTTCAAAAATAAATGGATTCATTTAGAATGATGTTTGATCTATATTTCTTAATTTATTGGAACAATATCGGTTGTTCATTATAATTATATGTGACTTATGCTGCTGAGTTGTTTCATTCCAAGCTACGTCATATACACGTGACAAGTTACATGCCACAATACATCGTGAAATGAACGATTACGTCATGAGTGTCTTGAGAATTACATACAATGGAGCACTAGGTTGTATAAAAAATTTAGTGACCAACATCACGTAAGCTCTGGGTCCAGCTTCATAGCTAGTTCTTCTGTTTCAGGCTAAAATCACGAGTGCCTTGAGGATTTACAAACATAGAGCACTAAGTTGTGTAAAAAATGTAGTGACCAACATCACTTAAGCCCTGAACCCAGCTTCATCGCTGGTTATTTTGCTTTAGGCTAAAATCATGAGTGCCTTGAGGATTTACAAACATAAAACACTAGGTTGTGTAAAAATGTAGTGACCAGCATCATTTAGACCCTAGACCCAGCTTCATAGCTAGTTCTTCTGTTTCAGGCTAAAATCACGAGTGCCTTGAGGATTTACAAACATAGAGCACTAAGTTGTGTAAAAAATGTAGTGACCAACATCACTTAAGCCCTGAACCCAGCTTCATCGCTGGTTATTTTGCTTTAGGCTAAAATCATGAGTGCCTTGAGGATTTACAAATATAAAGCACTAGGTTGTGTAAAAAATGTAGCGACCAACATCACTTAGGCTCTGGGCCCAGCTTGAAAGGTAGTTCTTCTGCTTTAGGCTAAAAGCATGGGTTCCTTGATGATTTACAAACATAGAGCACTATGCTGTACAAAAATTTAGTGACCAACGTCACTTAGGTTCTGAGCCTAGCTTCATAGCTAGTTCTTCTGCTTTAGGCTAAAAACATGAGTGCCTTGAGGATTTACAAACATGGAGCATTATGTTGTGTAAAAATGTGACCAACTTCACTTAGGCCCTGGACCCAGCTTCATAGCTAGTTCTTCTGCTTTAGGCTAAAATCATGAGTGCCTTGAGGATTTACAAACATAAAACACTAGGTTGTGTAAAAATGTAGTGACCAGCATCATTTAGACCCTAGACCCAGCTTCATAGCTAGTTCTTCTGCTTTAGGCTAAAATCATGATCGCCTTGAGGATTTATAAACATAGAGCAGTAGGTTGTGTAAAAAATGTAGTGACCAACATCACTTAGGCCCTGGACCCAGCTTAATAGCTAGTTCTTCTGCTTCAGGCTAAAATCATGAGGGCCTTGAGGATTTACAAACATAGAGCAGTAGGTTGTGTAAAAAACGTAGTGACCAAAATCACTTAGCCCTTTCATGCCGGATAGGTCCAAATGGACCTAATGCACATTGGGAGTCGCTGCGTTTACTGAGTTTGTCGTATGTCGTAGGTTTGAACGTGCGTTGTTATTCGTTCACGTTGTGAGGTTCTTTAAGGAACCGAGCAAGAACTCCGAGATAGCTCAGTGGTTTGTGTACACAAGTTTCACCCGTACGTTCCGAGTTAGGTCCCCCGCGGGAGCTTGAGTTTGCCAAACATTGCGCGATACACAAATTAATTCTGGATTGGGTTAAATAAAAATTAGCCTATCGCATAACTAACCCTTTCATGCCAGCTAGGTCCAAATGGACCTAACGCACATTGCGAATCGTTGTGTTTACTTAGTTTGTCGTATGTCGTACCTTTGAACGTGCGTTGTTATTCGTTCACGTTTTGAAGTTGCTTAAGGAACCGAGCAACAGCTCCGAGATAGCTCAGTGGTTTGCGTACACAAGCTTCACCCGTACGTTCCGAGTTTGATCCCCGGCGGGGGCTTCAGATTGTCAAACATTGCATGATACACAAATTAATTATTCTGGCATGAAAGGGGTAGGCGCTGGACCCAGCTTCATAGCTAGTTTTCTGTTTCAGGCTAAAATCACGGTTGCCTTGAGGATTTACAAACATAGATCACTAGGTTGTGTAGAAAATGTAGGGACTAGCATCGCATAGTTCTTCTGCTTTAGGCTATAAGCTTAACTCAGCCATGATTCAATTCTTCGAGATGTAGGAGTCAAAAAATCACAGACTCTAAAGTAAAAATCTTTATTTGGAATTAATGAACGATTCTTCTATATTACACTCGATTGTTGGTCATTTTGCTGGACCGAAAACTACCTATAAGAGCACTGTTTCTATTATAATGATGGTACGTCATTTTTTCATTTATACATATTGATAAAGATATATAACGGTAAGTTTTGTTAAACCAATACAAATTCTACCGCTTAAAAATTACATGCTTCGGATATTTCCGTTGGTGAATGTTTAGCGATATGTCGGATATTTTATTTACAGTGCATAGTTTAAACATTACACAAAGCTTGTATAATGTTAGTGTACCGATTACGCTATGTCATTTAAGTTGTTTGTTTTCAGTCTTGATTTTAACCGTTCCAAAAGCATTATCGGATATTTCATAATAAGCAGAAAAACTTCTTTGGTAAATGAAAGCCTTCCACTTTGTGACATATCCAGTTCACCCCGCCCCCCCCCCCAGAAATAGGGTGCTTACATGTTGGCGACACCATCGTGAAATTATGCATTCCGCTTCGTTTAATTTCCAATTGTGAATTTTTTATACCAGCGGTATACCAATATTTTATACAAAAAATGGATAATATATTTTTCTCAAATCCTATACCGAAACTAATTATTGGATATAAATAACGTAAAATATCTATATTTGTGTAAATATGTTATTAAATAATCTATCCGACAACTACTGCAAGATAAGTGCAGTGCAGTGAGCTGGTAAAATATATGCCAGAATCAATTATGTTGTTTAACCAATTCTAAACAGAATCAGTTCTACTAGAAAGGACGCCACCGTAAATATAATTGAGTAGAATTTGTTGTTTTATAGAGTTTATTTAAAATCATTGCATTGTTTAAAATGTCGAATAAATTCTACTACAACAAATTTTAGAAGATTCGATTTAAATTAAGTCAACCTAATTTTAACTAGATTTTTCGATATATTCGATTCTAGCAATATAAGTGGTAGAATAAAATCTACATACAGAATCGATCATAGCAGTCTTTTTACCAACTTAGTACACACATCTTATACAGTAGTTGTTCCAAGTTAGCTTTTAACGTCAATAAAATGCGTATTATCAGTGTTTTTGAGGGAATTTGTGAACCAGTCTAGCGCATTTCTTCAAAAATAGAACTGTAGCAATCCACCTTTTAAGTAACCCGTGCGGTTTCTCTATTTGATAACCTCTGGAAAAATTCAATACCCCTTGTGCGGCGTTCACGTTATAATGTACCCGCTGTTTGGAACTTTCGTCCCCCTGTAGTCCCGACCATACTGTATAGACAGTCAGGGTGACATCCATAGTGTAAATCAATTGCCGAGGGTGTACTACACACCCCTAGTTACTGCATTTTCTTTACAGTGTCGCACACACCCTAAGCCACCAATTTGGCGCGAATTAACTGGAACAGACACTGTATGTAGACAATGCGGTTTATTAGTCAACTGTGCTGTGTAGTTTTTTAAAATGCTCGATATTTGTATCTAGGCCATATGTACGCTGATGAAATAATGCCGCACACTGCCATAAAACTGGAAGCAGACACGGTGTGCTTGACACTGTCGAGAAGAGCTAATACGCGTAACAAGCTGCTTTTGAAAAAATTATTAAAAACATGGGACTGTCTAAGACACCCTGTTGTCAGCAGTGTGCCTGACACTGTGTGATGTACATAGGTTCCAAACGTTGGGGACATTATAACGTGAACGCGCATTATGTTCCTCTAGCGAATGGTGAACCCAGTAGTAAAAACGTTATAAAATTTATCCGTGTAGTGGTATTTACTGCTTTTCAGGTATGTTAATTTACAGTCAAAGTTTCGCTCCGAAGCCTATTATTATTGATCAAAGCTACCATTAGGTTTATCGTCAATATTTGTAAAATTACGTTTGACTACAATTTTGAAACTTGTCTTTTATCTATTTATATTTCCCATTAATTGGAACCGTCATGATAGCAAAGACTTTTTGATTTACATTTACGTTAGTGCTATTCTGGCTCGATGATGGTTCTAATCGTTAGGAGGACCATATATTTGCTGGCATAAAAATCGACGTAAAATGCAAAAACACCAGCTGGGATGTGATCACGAAAAAGTGGGACAGTGGTCTAGACCTCTATGGCAAGCATGTTAACACGAAAAAGTGGGACAGTGGTCTAGACCACTAGGGCAAGCATGTGAACACGAAAAAGTGGGACAGTGGTCTAGACCTCTAGGCCAAGCATGTGAACACGAAAAAGTGGGACAGTGGTCTAGACCTCTAGGGCAAGCATGTGAACACGAAAAAGTGGGACAGTTGTCTAGACCTCTAGGGCAAGCATGTGAACACGAAAAAGTGGGACAGTGGTCTAGACCTCTAGGGCAAGCATGTGAACACGAAAAAGTGGGACAGTGGTCTAGACCTCTAGGGCACGCATTCGTTAAGCTGTTTTCCATTACATTACGGTTTGTCTGAAATGCGGCTTGGGCATCCTGAAGAGGCTGATATGCTGCACGTGTCCTAGTTTTGATAAATTAGAAAAGGTACAACAAAGAGTTACGAACCTCACTAACGTGGTAGTAACAAAAACGCACAAAACTAGCTATACGAAATTCGTGGGTACAGTCCGCGAAACAATTACACTTTTAGAAAGACCATTTTAGATCACGGTCTATATCCTATGTTATGCTTCGTTTTAGTGCGATGAACCCCGGAAGAATCTAGAAAGAGTGCCGCAGCAATTGCTTGGTTTACTTAAAAGTCACGCAGCAGCAGAGGAATAACACCCAGAGGAATAACGCCACTAGAAGAGACGCGCCTCAGGACAGAGTATATATCTTAGGATCGAGTATTCCGTTGTTTTACCTAAAAATAATATAAACAATACTGACTCCTCGTAGGATTGGTCATAGCACCAAAGTTAAGACTCATCCACACTGGCTGGGTTTAATCACCACTTTTATGTAACTTCCTGTCGAACTGCTGGTATTTGAAGTTGGATATCGCTCGGGGTTAAGAATAATGG
The DNA here is from genome assembly GCA_030248225.1 of Trileptium ribeirensis. Taxonomy (NCBI): domain Eukaryota; kingdom Metazoa; phylum Nematoda; class Enoplea; order Enoplida; family Thoracostomopsidae; genus Trileptium; species Trileptium ribeirensis. Next base: position 20,218 of record JASANE010015192.1, read on the forward strand.
AATTTAATATTTCAAAATATCTGTGTCTTACTGTTTTGAAAAAACAGTCCTAATCACACGTGCTTTTTATACATCGGCTCCTAACAAATCATTGGATTCATATCCAGGTGCTCTGACTTGTAGTAAGCTCATTCACCTCAGCAGTAAGGTATTTTTGGCATAACACGAAATACACATTAATTCGTGCGGCAAATCGGTAAAGTACGTTAAATTGGTCTAGCAATCACAAAAATCTAAGCGTTAAAATTTCTTCCTGGTCGCTGATAATCATTGCGTAGTATATATTTGTCTTTAGTAAACAAACATTAAGGTTTCTTTAATATTCTAGCAGCCTCTATAAGGAAGTTGTAGATGTTCAAAAAAACAACTGTAGAATGATGAATGCAAATTTCGACTTTGTTATTGCGCTGACGGCGCACGGTAAAATCTAAAGACAAACCTATATACTACCAATATGCCTTAACCGCTAACTAAATCCCTATATTCTAAACGCAAACATTGCAAATAATACATCAGCAAATTGCTGGCGAAATGGTATAAAATGTTATAAATGACTGTCTGTATACCGAATAAAATTTCTCTATTTACATTAGCTGAGTGGCAATTAGCCGTAAATTTTTGAGACGAATCTGAAATTTGATATGTATCTGTATATATGTGGTGCTTATGTCTACATAACTACGTCAAACATCAAACCCACGTATATTCAAGTTGAAGAAAACATTATTTTGACTTAGAAAATATCAGGAAATGTTCCGGTACGATCTTGGTATTCCATAAAAATGAAGCGATTTTGACTAACTCCTAAAATTATAATAGATCCTGCACAGATTGCGAAGCGCTGTGTTAACTATATTTGTCGTATACAGCGTGTTTGCGCGTGCGTTGTTACTACCTGGCTTTCTGAGGTTTCTTAATGAACCTAGCAACAATTTCCTTGATAACTTAGTGGCTAGTGTACGCAACTTTCACCCGCACATACAACTTTAGATTCCTTAAGCCGGCGTGAGTTTATCAACCGTTGAACGATACACAAATGCTTACATGAATAAAAGAGCTAATCCAAAATACAGCGCGCGACAAACTCAGATAACACAACGCATTATAATGTACGTTGAACTCATTTGAACCAGTGGCGCAGCGAGAGTACACGGCGCCCCGGGCATCAGTTTATCAAGCGTTGAACGATACACATGCTTACGTGAATAAAAGAGTTAATGCAAAATACATACAGCGCGCGACAAACTCTGATAACACAACGCTTTATAATGTACGTTGAATTCATTTGAACCAGTAGCGTAGCGATAGTATGGGGCGACCCGGGGCAGGCACAGAATTTTGCGCGTCCTACTCAATAATTTTCGCCGCTACTAAATAACGTATTTTATGTTAAAAGATTTTGGCAATTAAGATAAAAACGCAAAAAGATTTTGCCGCTTATTAAATTTTGCACTTTAAAATTTTACTTTCTGCAGTTCCAAATTTTTGGCAGCATTTGAATAATCGCTGTGAAAGGAATCCGCGTTTAAAAGGCGGAGAAAATTATTTTACGTTTCAACATTCTGAATTCCATTTTCCTGTTTGCTAAGCAGTTTAGTGGGACCCTTCGGACCCCTATTCCAATGATCACTCTGGTACGGACGAGTCTCCCCATTCCTCCCCCCTCGCTACGACGCTCATCATTGGGGGATCCAGAAATTGGGATGGCGGTGGGCGGGCTTTAGTTTTTATCCACTATGCACCCTTTTATTCTTTTCACATTTCACGGTAAATATAACTACAGTTTGTATGTTGGCGTATTTCAAATGTAATAAATATAAGGAGATAGATATGTAATAACGGGACAGAGCTGCATGGCGCAACTACCTAACACCATGCCCATACGACCCCGGCTATCATAAACTCAAGGGTGGACCGTGAATTTTTTAATTTTGCCGCTTTTCTTGGTCAGATCCAAGAAGCTATGGAGCTTAGCAGGCCGCAGGCGCGCTTCACGAGCTGTGTTCGGACCCCGCCCGATTGGTTGTGCACGTGTCTAGTATTTCTGTATAATTGCTGAGGTCCCCCAGGGAGGTTGACACCGAAATCTGCTCACAGGTCATGATGTCCAAGCCATGTTCCCTATACTTATCTAAAGGAAGTTGTTTTGTCTGCCTTGCTTTAAATTGAGGTGGCGTGATAATTTAGGTTTGCCATGTAAATTTTGGATTCAAATCGATTAAATCACTGTCGAACACTTCAGCCGGTTGTAGCCTATGTGGCTCCCACAGGGTTCCGACATTCCCTGAGAGTTTAACGTCGGACTACCTAGTTGGCAGCTTTGTTGTATTTATATGCGGTGACGAAGTGTTGCTAATAAATTTTATCGTAGATTTGAGTGTGACATTTTCGAGAGTGCGTTCGATAGATAATTTTGTGGATCACTCTCGCTTCGTTCCGTCACTCTTATATACAAACACTGGTGGCGAACCGAGCATGTCAGGGCTTGGGATATTCTCATCCGCAAGCCGTGGCACGTGGGATTGGGCAGTCCATTCGGATGCACTGATTGCGCTTGAAGATCAACAACGAGGGACACATCTAGTAATTTCAAGACTTTATTTGAAGTTATATGCCATACTAGTCAAACGCAGGCAAATAGAGTAATATATGAGGCAATACCGATCAAAACAATAACACTCTCACAGTTTTTTCATTCTTTCCCTTGTCTCTTTCCAAAAAGAGGGAGGGACGGCACGAGCGAAGGCGTTCCCGGAAATACCGGACCAAAGTCTAGACCCGAGGCGTCCACTTGTCAGCAATAACTAATTCCGTTGTGGGTCGGGTCATGTGTTTTGTCGTGCTTCGAAATTCGCTTTCGATAATGCGCGGCTCTACAAGTATTTAATAGAAAATGCGAGGAAGGGGAAAAACCCGTGCGACGTACTGGGTTCATCGTATGCCTACCAAGCAATGGCAAGGGAGTCGGGCTTGCCGCTAAAATAACGAAAGTACGAAGAGTCGGCTGCATACGATTGTTGCTACTAGGGTTAGGGTACACCACCGAGTTTCCTCAATAGAAAAAGGCGCAAATCATTGTACAAGTAAGAACACGATCTCATAGTACAGATCCGAGCATGGTTATATTAAGCGAATCGACTATAGTACAGTTTAATGCAGGTTTATGGATAATTAATCAGTTATAGTACAAGCGAGCGAATACCAATGATCACTATATTATAAGCGAAGTACCCCTATGATAGACAAGTGTATAGAAACTCCGTACGGGGTACATTCCTGGTCCTGTAAATTTTGCCTAACATTCCTATCGAGTCTTGAACACCGTTTTGTCATTGGGGCGAGTTTTGTGCCATATACGAATTATCTTTGCCTCGATGTAAGCGGGAGTTAGATTGCCCATAGTCCTAAAAATCCACAAACAGTGGGCGTACGGCGATGAGGTTGATTTTTGTGGTGGACTTCAAGCTAAACTACACTATATTGGCCGGGGGAACAGTTTGGAGCACTTTGAGGGGCTGCCCCTACCTACAGTATCAACTACCTATTCTGGTGGGGCGAACCGGTTCCATCGTTGGGGATCTCCTAGGCGACCAATTTTATCGTCATACTAGTCTTGGCGGGTGATCGTGGCGGCCCTATAGTTGAGTTTTAACTTGTACTCAGGGGTGCGTTCAGCATTTATGTATGGGGCACGGGCCGTGCTCGAGGTCGGTTTGCAATTCAACAGGCGTAGTATCATTCTTGAAAACACTCGGTCGTCCTGCCGGTGTATTTCGTGCGCATTTTTTAGGCAGATTGGGCACGGGGCGTTCCGCCCTCGGACGTGTCTGCGCCAGTTTTGGTCGGTGTTTCTTTTCTTTGGTTCTTTCTGTCTCTGTTGCCCCTTCTTGTCGTCCTTTTCTTTTGTCTTTTCCCTACAACTTATGCTATTGCCTTATTGCACTGCATACGCTGCAGTTGTACAGCGTCTCGACTGCACTATCGAAATTGTGCAGTCGAGTTATCATCGGCATTTTAGTCGATTCTTCTAAACAATATATAGTCGAGTAGACAATACGGAATATTCTACAGTGGGCTTAAATTCCCCGTGCAGGATCAAGTCTGAAAACTGGAAAATGAAAAAGGGAGAAAGAAGCAAGGAGGAAATAACTCAGGACATACATAGTACACAGCCTAAAGGGCAACCAGAGATAAAATAAAAGAACGGCTAAACTCATCGATCAACTCGCTCCAAAGAAAAAAACGGGGTTTTGCTCTCACTCGATTTTGGGTCAAAACGGTTCGCGCGAGGGGGCTAGTTTTCTTTATTGGACTTATGATAGTAAGGATTTATTTTAAAAACGGAGGCACCGGGACGTGCCTTTAATGAGTGACAAGCAACTGGGGATGGCGTCCGGCCATGCCGTCGGTTCATTGTTGTAGAAAATGACTACTCAGGCCCTAGGCCCAAACCTAGACCATGTATGTGTGTTACGGTGAACTTCGGTAAATTTAATAGTCTAATCGAAGTAGTTCCAGGGGAAAGTAGCGTGTCGTCGTACCTTGAGAGCAATGCTAGCGAGCACGATCATGAGGGGGCTATCGGGGTCTAGGGCGGTTGGGGGCATTGTCTCCCTTTTGGCTGGAAGTCGGGTAGCGTCGGGAACGCGACGGTCGCTTAGTACTGTTTCATTTGGTTGTTCGGGATTCCTGTCTGCTTGAAATGTTTACCAAATTTGCTGAGCCCTAGGCAATGCTCTTAGGACTTTTAATAATAATCGAACAAGATACCGGTACAAAAATGATAGTAAGACAATTGAACCGAGGCAGTACCTAAAAATCGCTCTTAGCAGAATGCAAACACCTGACGCTCAAGCTGAAATCATTACAACTTGTTTAATCTTTTGTGTTCCCCAAATTTTCTTAACTCAGTCAGATAAATGAAATTTTGGGGCTTCCTAAAGCCCAACGGAGGCTAGTCCTCCGTTCCAAACTGCGGCGTCAGTTCGAGCACAAACACGGCATGAGCATCGAACCGTCAGTTAAGCCGTAAAGTTGTAAACCATAACTGAAAACAATGAAATAAGTCACTACTATCGCGGCTTATACGCATTGGAAAATTTTACCGTGGAAAATTCGATAACCCTAACTCAAGGGCGGAAAGTCATGTAAAACATGGACGTTTTGGTTCATCCTAGCTAAGACCGCGGGGAATCAGAAAGACTTCGACTTTGGTGCCTACAATTTAGTACCATCCCGTGCAATCACCCACAATGCCCAAAACGGAACTCGACTTGAGGAGGTTCGTCAAGGAACGTGTAAAAGTGTAGCAAGTCGGCGTGAGAAGCGAGACGTCCAACGACGGACATCGAGTAAACATACAGAGTGTAAAGTCGTGCTACCGTCTACTAAATCTCATTGAACGGTCTGTCACTGTTACATCTAGGGAAAGTAAACCCCCATGATCCAGGCTACTCCGAAACTTCACTTACACTCTTCGATAAGGGGGAGCAATAGCTAACCCCCTTTGCGAGACGTAAGATGTCTGCGCGGATCCTCCAACGGTCGAATCCCATTCCAAACGCAAGCCAAAAAGAAAGCACGAGAAAGTAAAATCATTGTGAAACCAAACTATGGAAACACTAGCGTCGGAGCCGGTCAGTAAAGTCGACCGAACTCCGCAGTGCCGAAGTCGAACTGATTCCTCGAGTCGACGCGTTGGTCGTCGCCTCAAATTTTTCTCCTATATTGTAGGATAGCGACTTTGTCGCCATCCAATCGCTGACTATTTCTTGACGCCCACTCTTTGAGTTCAAACCCGGGCGCCCAATTAGAAAATTCCACAAATTTTATTTTTGATATTTATCGTAAACCCTGGGTCCCCTTTAGAGAGAGTCGGCTTCAATCGGCATCGCCGACATCAAATTTGAACCCTCCGAATACTCGGAGGTCAAACGTCTGCAAGTTTGACCAGAATTTTTCATGAAAATTTGAATCCTATCCCATCTGTATCTTCAAATTCACGTCAATCAGCTTAAAATTTCTTACCCAAAACCCATCAGTCAAATCTTTAAACCTCTTACCCAACCTAAATCGTCCGTTATTCCCCAACTGTCCCACGAAAGCGATTAAGTCACCTGTTAAATTTGAAATCAGTCAGTTCGTCCTATGTATGGGAACAATTGGCATAAGCTAACAATTTTATCCTCATTTCAGGTCAATCTCGTCTTCATGTCCTCATTCATCAAATTTCATTAGCTAACTCGTATCTGTGAAGCTTAACTCCTATTGTTCGGCGAGTAAACGGTCCCATCCATCATATACGCAAGCGTCCTAAGTGTCCAACTGGGGGCTAAATTTTGCCATCAAATCCATGGGTAAACGTGCAAACATTGCACGTTTATATGTCGGCTAGCGAGATAAAGTTAAACATTCCTATCTGACGTTTTCTCAGGTGTCGTAACATAGTGTCTTTAAACGTCCCTAGGGGGAGCCGGTTACAGGAATGAACCCATATTGAGGTTGGGAGTGCAACATACTCCCAGGAACTAGCAACTACCATGGGGCCGTTGTCGGGGGCCTCATTAACCCACGGGGGGCCTAAACACACCCCTTCCTTCCCAATCGTTCATGTCCAGTAAAACTTATAAATTTAACACGATATTGTACGTCTTGTCCCCGTTCGTCCTGTTTTTGTCATGTCCTTATATATACATATAAGTCCAAACACGTATATTTGATACATGCCCACATATATACATACATATATACATACGAATACTCATGAACACATAAACACATACACACGAGACACACGGGCGACCTGAGCGACAGAAAGATAGCTCAAGTTCGCATCAGACACACACAACACAACAGCACAGAAGCAACTACAACAACAACAACAACCGACCAAATACGTCGGTTAAGGAGAGAAAACGAGGAAGCGAAAAGGGCAGCGAGGACACGGAGAGCGAAAAGAAGCGGCACAGGAGGGGCAGTGGGACAAGGGAAATCCCGGTGGATTTTCGGAGGGCTGGGGCGAAATTCGGTCCTAGGACGAAGAACGGGGCCGAAAGGTACCAAACACGAGGCGGTTAAACGCAGTAGCGGGTCGGGGCCCACATTTGGGTTCCGATATACATAAGTATGTAGGGTTTCAGCGGGCTTTCCCGCGCTAATGGTTGGGCGGTTACCGACGCCCCCTGGGTATCGTTGGACTCTTCATGAAAGGGCGATTTGAACGAATGGTGATTTCCCAGCTCGGAGGGCAGCGGTTAGAGGGGCACTAAAATCATCACGGATAGAGAGAGTATCGATGGTGGTGGGGGACTTCGTCGGCCGTCCCAGGTTACCGGGGCAACGGGCAGAGGCTCGCCGAGTATATTTGGAGACGTCTCGACGCAATGAGGGGCGATTTGCTTATTTTCGGTTTAGAAATTAATTTTCGGGTGTTTTATACCCACCGTTAGTTGGTCTTCTTAACAAGGGGCACTTTGGCGGGTTATGGTGGACTAGCGACAAGTCGGGCGGAGGCCCGCTGTATATCGTTGTTCTTGCCGAAAGCAAACGAGTAGAATGAGGGGTTACATGTGCAGGGATCGAGTACTGAGATGGCTTCGACAGATAGGATTTTATGTCAAAATTTCGTAGTGAATTATGCACTGGTCACGAAACAGAAAGATAACTCATATAACAGCAGGGTGACTTGTCAGGTCGAGACCCGCCTGGTCTCGTTAGATGCCTCAATGGGTAGACTGCTCAGGAACGTGCACAATCCTAGTCGATGATTCGGCGGTAAGAAGAGAAACCGGTTACCAGGGCGCTAATCAAGCGATTTTGTGGGTTGAGGACAAGGAAACACTGAGATGCCGCACCGTATACCCACGCTGTGGAAAAGAGAGGATTTGTCCGGTGGGGCGGGAAAAAGGAATTACCGGAGCGTGAAAATCAAATATCTAGACACACATACATATATATCTATACTTTACCTAAGTTATATCTACTCGGAACCATCGTCATCAGTCAAACTTAGCGTAAGTAACGGTTGTTGGTTTCCAGTTGACGTGTTTGTCCCCTGATTTTGAGTTAAGTCCTGCTGCGATTTGGGCCATTTTGGTCTCAACCGGAAACCCGTAAAATTCCCTATCGAAAAGTACTCGGCTGGTTTTCCCGAAATTGAAGCCGTTAGACGGCTACGGGCCGACAAACGAGCCCGGTGACCGTCATTTACGAGTAATAGGACACTACCGTTCCGCTGATTTAAGCTTTTAGCTTTTCATCGTTTCCGTGACCATGGCGACGTGTATTATGTGCGACCATGGTTACGTATGTCATTCAGCTTGCGTAAGACAAAATAAGCGTATAAAATAGCAATAAGCAATGCAATTATCAATGACCATGGCACCATGCAACCTAAAAAAATTTCGTTCCCACAAGCCGTGTCTGGTTCGATTTGAGACGCATTTAAGTAATTTTAACGCCGAAATCTTGCAAAGCGCACGTAACGGGCCGGAACGGTCCTGTTACAGATACACCAAGTAAACTAATCGCCAAAAATATATTGCTGCGTTCGTCAAGGCAAAACACTTATAAAACAAAATTTACTTTATGTGAAGACTGAGCAAATACCGTGATGACATTTTCTATATCGATTTCACTGACTTGATAGATATACAACTGATGCGCGCTAATAATGTAAAATCTACCGAGTTTAACAACATATTTGGGAGTAAAATACTGCTGAAATTGGGCTGAGTATCTAGTTTTGTAAAAAATTTGGCGCTGTTTTCAAAAATGGAGCCAGAGTTGTTCTCTGATTTTTTGGGGAAAAGTTATGCTCTGCTAAATATTCCAAAACTTTAAAAAATTGAACACCTTTACTCATAGCCAGCACGCAGTTGTTTTGTACGCAGAACGTGCTTTTTTATGTACTACTAATATTTTCTTTTGGGGTTGTTGGGGTTGGGGCCTTTCTTTCCTTGTCTTGCTTTCGGTTTCTTTCGTTGCCTTTGTTTCTGTTGCTCGTGTCGTTTCTGTTGTTTCCTTTGTTTCTGTTGTTTCCCTGGTTTTGTCGTCCTCTCTCTATCGAGCTCATCCTACTGCCTTAATACACTGTACGCGTCGAAATTATACAGTGTCTCAACTGCACTATCGAAAGCGTGCAGTTGAGTTATTACTAAGATTTTAATAAAATCTGTCAGAACTCGATAGTCGAGTGGATAATATGGAAAAATCTGCAGCGGACTTAAATTCTCCGTGCAGGATCTAAACCTAACAAGGGAAAATGGAAAAAGAGAGAGAGAAATAGTGGAAAAACTAAATCGGGGCATACATAGTACATAGCCTAACGGGCAACCAGGGAAAAATAGTAAAAATACCTAAACTCAGCGATCAAGTCGCTCTGAAAAGAAAACGGGGTTTTGCACTTACTCGGTTCGGGATCAAAATGATTCGCGAAAGGTCGCGATATTTTCCTTTATTAAGGAGGGGGTGATATGATTTTATTTTGAGCATTGGGCACCCTATCGTGCCGGGGAACGTTTTGTATGGTGGCCGATCCTGGTATCTCGCCAGGCCGCCTGTTCGTTTTGGGGAGCAGGTGGTATCCTACGGCCTACCGTTAAGCTTAATCACGTGTGCGGGTTATACTGAACGTTAGTAAACCTATTAGTCGGACCGCGACGATTTCGAAGTGAACCTTGTGGGGCAAGCGTCCAGAGGACTCGCGAAGGCGGTAGCTGATCCTTATATAAAGCTGGCATCAACCGTCTTGCTAGCGAACCGGTTGAATACTGGCAAAATCACGTAAAGATTGTATTAAAATCGCTCCTCTCGGAGTGCCAACACCTTATGCTCAAGCTGAAATCACTTAGAATTTGTTTGGTCTTTTGTATTCCCCCAAATTTTCTTAACTCAATTGACAAAATAAGTTTTAGGGCTTTCTAAAGCCCGACAGAGGCTAATCCTCCGTCCCTAACTGCAACGTCAGTCCGAGCTCAAGCAGCGGCATGAGCATCGAACGGTCTACTAAACTGTAATTTTGTAAACCATAACAATGAGCAAGCAAGCCTGTCCCTATAAATAGACTGGGAAATTTTACCGTGGTCAACTCAGGAAAATTCGACGACCCTAACTCGAGAGAAGTAAATCATGTAAAAGCATGGACGGGAGGCGTCCATCATCGGTTTGTCTTACCTATGACCACGGGGAATCAGAACTACTTCGACTTTTGTGTTCACAACCTAATACCCTCCGTGCAATCACTCAACAGGCCCAAAACGGAACTCGACTCGAGGAGGTTTGTCAAAGAACATGTAAAAGTGCATTCGGTTGACATGGGAAAATAAGACGTCCTCCGACGGGCGTCTGGTCAAGCTAGCGAAGGTAGAAACGTGCGCCTACAAATTAAATCTCAACGGTCTGTTACATCCCGATCTGGGGAAAATAAACCCCCATTCACTCTGTCCCCTTCCTGACTTACAACCTTCGATCCGGGACAGCGATAGCTGGTCCCCTTCCGCGAGTGAAAAATGTCTACGCGGGTCCTCCGTCGGTCGCATTCCATTCCAAACGCCAGTCGAGAAAACAAAAACACGAAAGAGCAATAAAACCTGTGAAGCAATACAATAAATCCAAGCGTCGGAGCCGGTCAGTAAAGTCGACCGAACTCCGGGCTGCCGAAGTCGAACTGATTCGAAGAGACGACGTGGTAGTCGTCGCTTCAAAATTTTCTGCTATATTGAAAGATAGCGATTTTGTCGCTATCCAATCGGAGAAGCTCTTTTGACGCCCTCTTTTTCGAGTTCAAACCCGGGCGCCCAATCGAAAAATTCCCCGAATTTTATTTTTGACAGCTATCGTAAACCCTGGGTCCCCTTTAGAGAGAGTCGGCTTCAATCGAAATCGCCGACATCAAACTTGAACCCTCCGAATACTCGGAGGTCGACCATCTGTGAGTTTTCTCCCAAAATCTCCGATTTTACCCCATCTGTAGTCCCAAATTCTTGTCAGAAACTTGTCGAAAACTCATTACTCAGATCTTTTAAACCTCTTACCTAACTTAGCTTGGTCGTTATCCCCCAAATGTCCCACGAAAGCTGCTAAATCACCCGTCAAATTTTCAAAATTTTAAATCTTTTCGCCATGCAAAGTGCTTAAAGTAAGCTGGGATATGTCTTTTTGGTGTTCTGGTCCTCATCCATCAAATTTTCCTCCCAGCTAACTCGCCGATTTGAAGCCAAATTTCTGCTATTTAGCGAGTTAGCTGCCTCATCCATCACCTAATTAAGCTTATTTGGAGGGCATCTGGGGCTAAATTTTATCGCCCTATCCATGGATAAACGTGCAAACATTGCACGTTTATATGTTGGCTTACAAGATAAAGCCAAACATTCCTAGCATTCCGAGCTAATGGCTTTTCAGATATCCCGACAGGACGTCTTTGGACGTCCCGAAAGGGGGGAGCTGAAAGAGGTAATGAGCCGATCTCGCGGCCTGGGACGCAGCACATTCCTACGTATCCTCTGAACTATCCGGGGCCTATTCAGGAACTCCCGGAGCCCGTGGGAGGGCCCTAAATCTACCCCCCGTCTTTCCTAATCCTATGTGTCCAGTCCGTCCGTAAAACTCACGAATTTAGTAGAATTTAACACGTCCTGTCCTTGTTTATCCTGTTTTTTGTCATGTCCTTATGTACTATATATATATATCCATATATATATCTAAATATATACACATACATGCATGTACACAATACTCATGAACACATACACACACTACACATGAGACACACAGGCGACCTGAGCGACAGAAAGGTCGCTCAAGTTCACACTAGAAACATGCAGAACCACAACAACAACAACAACAACAACACCAACAACATCAGCACAACAGCACAGCAACACACACACACATATATACGCATATACAGTCACGGCGACAGCAGCAACGACAACCGACCAAAAAGTCGGTTAGAGAGAGAGTGGAAAAGAAAGAAGAACGGAAAAGAAAGGGCATGGGAAGGAAGTCGGGGCAGGGGGTTCCCGAGGGAATTTCGAGGGGCTGGGGCGAAATTCGGTCCCAGGACGAAAAACGGGGCCGAATGATACCAAACACGAGGGGGGTAGACGCAGTGGCGGGTCGGGACCCAATTTTGGGTTCCGACATATATTAGCATACGGGGTTTCAGCGGGCTTTCCCGCTCTAACGGTTGGGCGGAGCGACGCCCGCCGGGCATCGTTGAACTCGCCTAGGGAAGGCGATTCAGACGAGGGGTGTTTTCCCTGCCTTAACGGCAGCGGGTAGAGGGGCACTAAAATCACGACTGTTAAAGACTGTTAAAGAGAGTGTCGGCAAAAAGTGGGGGGGCGCATTTTCGGCCGTCCCGGGTTAACGGGGCGACTGATGGAGACCCGCCGGGCATCTTTGAAGATGTCTCGACGTGGCGAATGTGATGAGGGGCGGTTTGCCTACTTTTGGGTTGGGGTTAAATTTTCGGTCGTTCTGTACCCACTTGCAGTCGGTATGCCAAATTGGGGGGGCACCTTATCGGTCATAAAGGGCTAACGCGAAATCGGACAAAGACCCGCCGGATATCGTTGTGTTCGCCAGGAGCAGGCGACTAAAATGAGGGGTCGCATGAGCACATTTAGGGTCGGGGGGTCAAATACGGAGTTGGTACAAAACAAGCGGAATTTTATGTTGAATTTCGGTATGGTATAAAACGGGGAAATGAATGATCTAGCGGCGGAATGACTGGTCGGATCGAGACCCGAGTGGCCTCGCCAGATGCCTAGATGGGTGTATTACTTGGAAACACTCGTACGTTCACTCACTGGTCCGATGGTAACCAGAAAACCCAG
>JASANE010015193.1:0-16098 GCA_030248225.1 Trileptium ribeirensis
TATATGCGCGTATTTACTTGGTTCAGTTAGTGTGCTTGTTGACGAAGAATAAATACCATAGTGAAAAGTTATATGGGACAGTATGATGCGGACAAAATCAGTATACACAATGTCAACCAGTGAACTAACTAAATGTCTTCCAGTTGCACTATTAATTTCCAGCATGACTTAGCCAAACCTTACACATTTCCGTTACTAGGGCATATCTTCAAAAAATTCGAGTATTCAACTACTAATAGAACTGAAGTTATTAAAAAAACACCGATGGCCTACAAATTCTAAAAAAATAACTTATAGTTATTGGCTTGAGATGGCAGAGGTGACCCAGAGGAAATTTTAAAAAACCAAGGAGTTTCTTATACTATCATACGTCTTACGGTCCCAAAATTTCGTTTGCAAAGAATCAAATATATCCATTTTGGTAACTTCTTAGCCGAAATGCAAACATACCGAGCCCAGATGTATTCCAAAACTTCTGTATCTAGTGCCAAAAGCATACCGCCATCTTCAAAATGTCGGAAAATGATTTTGTCCACCAAACAACGTTTTTGGATTAGATTCTAAGTTCAAACTTTACAAAACTATCTGTCCTGCGGATATTTCTAAATTCGGATATATGGCCATTAATTCTAGCCACTGTAATACTCTTTAAGCCTATTAAAATCAAACATTTATGTGCTTCTTTCGTTAGTTACTGTTCGTGCCTTTTGGTGCTATTTTGACCAGGTGCAAAGGCAAATAAAGAAGGACCACTAATTTCGTTAATTCGAGAGTTCGTCTACATATTACAAAAAAAATGCTATATATCAGATGATAGTATGGTGCCGTCAAACGGTTCGCAGTGACCTGTTTTTCCAAGACCCGAAAAATTTACCCGAAAAAGATTTGTATTATCCGTTTGTTCTTGAATTTGTTGTTAACCAACCTAGTCGTCATATTTGAAAAATCACAGAAAATGGGACTTGAAGACAACGTAAAATATTTAGTTTTAGCGATATCACTTTACCTAAGGGGTTAAGAAAAGTACTTTTCTTAACAGAAAAAAATGGGACTTGAAGACAATGTAAAATACTTGGTTTAGTGATATCACTGGACCTTACGGGTTAAAGAAAAACACTTTCTGTAGCATAATCCACTGCCTTAAGCGGGTTTTAACTTCATTGCGTCTCGTTTATTTTTGAATTTATATGTCAGGAATACGGATATATAAATTATACATAGCATCAGATGAAGAATCAGCGCCCACCAGCTTAATTTTCTATTCGGTACACAATGTCTTAACGCTTGTCTTCATAGGTTACTACTATTTGGTTCACAATAGCGCTGCGTTAAAAGTTCGATTGACCCTCCCGCTAAACCAGTCACGTCGCCAGACTTCCATTTCAGAACGACCACTCCAAATTCGAGGGGGAAGACGCAAGACGATTTCAGGGGTGCAAAATTTTTTTTATTTTGTGAAATGTTCCTTCGTCGCCGCCGAAAATAGGGAAATAAGCCGAAGGTGTTTGTGACATCAGCGAAGTGCCATCGTCTTCCCTTATGAATTCCTGATATTTTGTATCAATTGTTAAATTTTGAAATATTTATAAAATGCAACAGGAAAATAATGTTATAAAATAATAATATATAATAAATATTAGTACGCTATGTTGGTTTCATGATTTCGGGTGCCAAATTATTACTTATGATTAGTTTCATTTTGTACAACGTACAAAACCATGAAATAATTGGTAAACGAACCAAATATAAAATATCAGATAACGCTAATACCACCACTAATGGACGCAAATATTTCACATGATTTCGACGTTTCATCGGAGTTTATATCGATCCCATTATTGTTACGTCTGTTGATCGGACTTTTATTGTTCCTGTTCGGAATTGTCGTATTCTTTGTCAATGCAACTCTTCTTTATTCATATAGAAGGTTAGTTTGCGCTATACTGTCAGAAATATTTATCTTCTTCTGATATGTGTTATTGTTATGTAAAGCGGCAAAAGCTCATATTAATCTTATGCATATTATATTATAAACCCTGTTAAACCGTTGGGTAGAAAACCCTAGGTCGCAGCAACTATTCGTCCGTTGTTGCTGCGGTAGTTTGAAGTGTTTGACAGATATGTGATAGTCATGTATACGAGATTGCTAAAAATGAAAGATTAACGGCTTTGGCTAGCGGCCTATGACAGACTCTTGACAGTCCAATTTCGAGTACAGCTTCAAAACGCACCTTTCACCGCCGCTGATTTAAATATTAAAATCGTTTACTTCAAAACACAATTATTCAGCACGCTAGCGCCTAACTCTTACATTTATACATATTTTATGTTTTATCGACCAACTATTTTCAGCGGTACTGAGACTTTCATTGCTACAGTTACAGCGTAGCATTTACTTTCAACATAGTTGCGCATTTGCAATCTGTATAGTAGTTGAGTTCGTTGCATGGTATACGGTTAGCCTAGTGTACAAGTCGCTTGCTTTATAATAAATCATTAATGACCTGAGAAACTTCAGCCATAATGCTCATCGTGTGAATGACCCAGGCTTGATTATTCGTAGTAAACAAGTTTCCTCAACGCCATAAGCAATGTATACTAATTTACAGAGTATAGGGTTAATCTACGAATGAATACGTTTTTCAGACTACATTTTTTGAGAATTTTTGCTCCTGACTGCCACGTTGTTCACATTAATATATATACAACAAAATCAACACCTGTGATTGGCACAAAATTTATAATATATAATGCACGAACATCTATCGAAGCTTAAAATTTATTTTTAAAGCGCACTTACATAGTCAGTCCCTCCGGGCTTTTATATTTCAAGTATCCACATGGAATTTTAAATATAAATATAAATATGTACGAATATATTTGTAATGGTAAATACCTATAAGTGGTAAGATGTAACCGCCCTAGAGTCCGACTCTCCAACCCGTATTTACCTCCTGAGCGTCCGCAGACCCTATCCGTCGAAGGCGCTGCGGAAAATTTTAGCAATTACTGGTGAAATTACAAAAATTTTTAAGGGAAAATTGTGGAAAATTTTTGGTTATCACCTAGCATAGCCCCCAAGCCAAAACATTGTAGTTTACGTTGCATACCAAAGGGTTTGATTTTAAAAAAATTGCCCCCCATCCCCAATAAATAATTTTGGCTACGCTCCTGAACGGTATTATTATCGATTGTGTACAATGGTATTCATCATTTTAGCAAAGCGCAAGGTGACAAATCAGAGCTGTGGACGAAATCAAGCTTGATCCTGGCGCTTCTTCTTCATCCGATCCTGATTTTATGGATTGACGTTTTGTCAGTAATCAGCTCTGAGAGTTGGTTTAGGAGCGGCCGAATACGTAAGTGAACGAACACTAAATGTTTGCTTTTAGCCTATTCTTACAACAAAACAATACAAAAATGTGCTTATATGTCGCGCAGAATGCTGTCAAACAGGGCGTAGTGACGGAGAGAGGGGGGCACGTGCCCTCTCCCCCTGGAGGTCATCGGAGGGCGCCCGAAGAGCGCCGTTCAATTGCTTCGAAAGCAAGAAAATAAAATTTAGTATAAATACCATTGAGCAGGGAGCGCAAAATTTGCTTGCTCCTAGCACCGCATACCCTCGCTGTCAAAAATTTATCGAGAAAAACGCATATTTTGAAACAAAAAAGTTTCGCATTAAATGTTTTAAAAGCGACGAGATGCTAAATTCAAATCTTAAATATCAAACGTCATTGACAACGCTCAACTGTAACTTTAAGTTGACTATAGTTGACGCGGCCCGCAGTTTTGCCATATGGCTAAACGTTGCATTACTTAAAAGGACACCGTTGCCTGTATATAATTTACAAAAGCCCATCACAGTAATATATATCCAGGTTTTATATTTATTCCAGTACGAGCTCGGCACGATGTTCGTGGTAGGCGACGGGGTTAGGAGGGCGGCGAATATCGGGCTCTTCAATTATGGAAATTAAACTGAAAAGAATTTTTTATAAAATCTCACACGTAGCACTTTTGTAATGGATTGTCCTTTTAGTAGTATGCCCTTCTCCTATGGCTCCGGCTTTGCATTAAGCATTAACTGAATTTTATTTTCTATTCAAGTTTTCATCGTTTACTGCGTTGGAAGTTTTTCAGATATCTGAATTATCTCCGGTTTGAGTATAATCTGCGATATGGCTAGAAATTTTATAGAATTGGTTTAACCACCTGTTTATAAATCATTGATATTTAAGAAATTTGAAGAATTTGCTCAAGCTACCACTATTTCGACTATGTATCTGTAATATTTCGGCAAGTAAGACTCTAAATTTACTATAGTATTGGAAACAACAGTGTGAAATTGTAAATATATAAATGTCTTTAATGAGTGCATTGCTTTTTTGCAATAATGTTTTAGTTTGCAACATATATGGCCTGCTATCGACGTGCATTACACTCGTTGCGGTGTATACGTTAGTGCTTATATGCGTAGAGCTAACTCTGAAACTTGATCAGCAACCTTTACGCTCGACAGAAAAGCCGCCATCATCAAAATGGATAGATCATTTCTCTAAATTCAAGGTAATCAAAACAAGCCTTTCTTTAGCAATATTGATAAACTTATAACATCGGATTTAATAACTTACAAAAGGAATTTGCGATTAATAAAAATAAGCTTTATGTGAAATTTTGTTCGAAGATATGTACACGCTCCAAACCGTACCTACTCATAAATTCTGCTGCATTGCATATTTTACAAAACAAGTTTTGTTTAAACATAAGATCGTTGCTTTCAACAATCTCGCTTGTAGCTTAACATGCATAGGCGAAGGGAGTTTGACATTTATTTTTCTTAAGAGAAAGATGTCACAGCATTAAGGTTTGTGGGCGATTTATATCGAGTTCAAAATTTAAGTTACTTTATCTCCGGACAAAATTGTTGTGTTGAAACAGTACCGTCAACAGATTTAATGATCATAAATATTAGTTCGTTTGTCGTAAACCTTTGCAAAAAAGCAATACGGCAATGGTATACTGGAGATAGAATATAGTCGGCTGCAATGCAATGGCAATACAGTACTGCGATCAGCACAACGAAATCGCTTTAGATATTTAAGGCTAGCAGGTTTCCTACATTAAACTCTTAAGTTACAGAAAGTTAGGTGTCGAATGGCATAGTGGAATATACTCCTAGGCTTGCATCGCAAGTCGATGTATCGCGGTATTCAAAGGCTGAATCCGCAACGATATTAGAGTTTAATTATTGGACCAATATACCAATTTATTCAATTATTTATCAGAATTTATGAAGGTATATAATCGGATACTACTATTAACATAGTGTGGCCTTCCGTAATTAAGCCCAATGTGGCGGACTTACTAAGCAGGCTAGAAATATATACAAGGCACCACTAGATACTAAATATATACAAATCGCTGTTAATGTTTCTATAAGCTAATGTGAATTATAATGAGGAACGTCATGATCTCCAGTCAGGCAAAACACTATGATATATGGCTTTGGTACGCGAGGTGTGGCTAGGTCGGCTTAGGTGGTCTATATGGTTTGGTGGAAAGGTACCGGGGTGAAGAAGAGAATGGAGCAGGAGGAGCGGGGGAGAAGGGAGGTGGAGTGGGGATAAGAAAGGCGGAGTGTGGAAAAGAAAGGCGGCGTGGGGGAGGGTGAGGAGAGGCTAGAGGAATATTCAGGGGCTTTAATTATCGAAATTTTTAAAAACTAATAGGTTTTCCTAATTTTGCAAAATTTTTGTCCAATTTTGTCGTATTTCTGCCAATTTTCTCCTATTTTTGTTAAAATTTTACCCAATTTTCATTTTGCTAATTTTTACTAAATACTTAACTATTTCCCAAAAATTTCCGCGCTCATTGGCGCGAGTGCAGGAGGATAGTAAATTTTTAGGAATGTGGTATTGATTGCGGGAACGGTATGCGCACCTATGATTTAGAGCATAATCAGAGTACATTCTTCTGATAACGCTCATAATATTACGCATTTTCATGTCAAAATGTCCATGCGGTTTCCTAGCTACCTAGCTACCTGCCCAACAGTGCTATGAAAATGTCACGAAAATACCTCATCCAGTTCAAGTGTAAAAACTTATGATATCTTATCCTGTCACGGGAAGCAGAGCTCAAGGTTGCAATATCACACAGAGTCCAGGAGAGTTTCAATTTCGTTTAGTACCACACTTGAATCAGGCTTATTTTATGCAAATTACCAAGGTAAGCATCAATGACTTCGCTACATTGCACAAACCATGAAAATTACAAATGTGTTTTGCAAGGTAACAGTAAACTGAACAAAATCGCGACACGCTATTCTCAGTGAATTATAACTTTAGCTGTCATTTCATATTATAAATTTCACGTTTATCATTAGCAAATATATTATGTGACCAGAAACCTGTTTGTCATATTTCATTTAGCCTTTACGATATCTCTGTCATATAATGTAGTCTAGCCATGCTATATGCTGGGTTGAGCTATTGTTAAGATATATGTGTAAATAGGTCATGTTGGCACATGGCTCACACTATGTAATCGGATGATTTAGCGTGAAAAAATACATATATAGTATAGGTGTAAATAGGAATGGAGTTGCCACTACCCCCCAAAGAATCAGATTCCCCTCAAGCCATATTTACCCCGCCCCATAAACGCTGATAACACTTGACCCCCTTCCCTTCCAAGCCCACGGACCCTCAACACCTTATGCAATACATACATACATGTACGCTGTGTGTAGAATTTTGTCGTAGCGGAACGAATCGGACGCAATATCTGTGAACACAGCCATATCCGCGCAACTTTTTGCGAAGATGTACGCGTTTCCTATCGTTTATTTGTGACATATACGAAACTACCTTCAGGCAGATATCCTTGTCCCAGTTTGGAGAGAATTATTGGATTTATGTCCGATATATTTAACGAATTCTAGTTTTGGCTGTTATGTTATGAGATGTTTTTATTTTAATAATTATTTCACTTTCAATATATGCCACCATTTATGCATCAGACATAACACCGATTTGAATTTCAATTGCGGTTATCTTCATTTCAGCCACATATCCTTGTCACAATTTGGTGTGGATGCTTCGTTCTGTGCTCGTTTCCAATTTTCAAATGGAGCAGCTACCAACCGGATACGTTTCAACTGATTTGCATTCATGCATTTCCTAAATACGTCACTTTGGCACATTCAAAAGTGTCGTACCAATTTGTTGAGTCATCCGCATCGCAGCTGTCGTTTTCAGTCGTATTTTTCACAGCTGGATTCGTCGCACCATCAACGATAACAGTCGCACTTGGTACAAAGGCAATTATTGCAAAGCGTAAATTGATAAAAGCGACCAAAAGCGAAAAGTATAAGAGTAATACGTTGCCTTTTATAAGTCTAACATAAGCAATTATTGCAAAGCGTAAGCTGATAGTACAATAAGTCGAAAAGAGTATGTAATAACCTGTTGCTTTAAATTCTACAGAAGCAATTATTACTAAGTGGAAACTGGCAAAAGAGATAAAACCGAACACAGAAATATTTTGTTTCTTATAAGTTATTATTGCAAAGCGCAAACTGATTAAAGAGTCGAAAACCGGAAAGTTAATACTAAAACGGTGAAATTTTTTTTTAATTTGACAAAAGATTCTTGAGGTATATCAAAAGCAAATATGTGAAAAAAGATCAATAATATCGACGTAATCTGTTAAAGCAAAAACGAATCGCGCTTAGTATGATCTCGAGGCGTAGCATTTATTGCTCAGATAGGACCTAATAAGAAACACGGCTAAAAAGCACAAGCACTTTGCTCTATTGTGATACACATTCTTTCACAAAATTAATCAATTCATTCTAGCAACTTTATGTTAATCAAAATTTATGTAATCATCACAACACACCACGGTAGAAACTAGTAACATAAAGCTTCCGGCACTCGTAAGAGTCCATAGGGGCACGCACATACATTGGAATGCATACAATCTATGATTAAGGGAAGCAAATCATTCAATGAACAATAACATTTGACGAAACTGTAAAATAGATATCGGGTTTGCATTGTTCATATGACCGGCACACCTCTATGCTTTTTACCACACATGCACGAGGCCGAAGCCCAGGGTGATAGCGGGTGCTTCGAGAGGAAAGCTTCGAGAGCATCTTGTAGCCATATCTGCTGAAATACCACACACTAAAGCTTTATATATTTATTTTAGGCTGATACAAGCATCAAACAAAGCCAAATATTTGAGATATCCATAATCAAAATGTAATATTTTTCAAACGATTTACGGTTCGAATATTAATCGTGTGTAAGAAAATTTTTATTTGCCATTATAGGTCAACTTTTGAAGCTACTAAGGAAAAAACAGACCAGGACAGACTCATCACAAAATTGCTAAACGTACTATGCTGTAAATGCTGTTCAAGTTGTACGTGTACGATGTGTCGGCTAAATTCAGACCGCCGTTCCACAAAAATTACGTCCGCGGCAGCAACATCGCTATCGCCACCGCAAGTAAAAGTAATCAATCCCAGCATTCGTCATGCACCGAGAAATCGTGACAGTGCTTGGCATCGAAATCGAATGAAACATATTCAAAGCTCTCCGCTGTTAATTCCGCAGAAAACACCCATGACGACAACCACAAGATCTCGACATTTGCCTGGTTCGCTGCTTGCTGATCGTAGTCGAAATTGGCATGCATCAGATCCTGATTTACTGGAAGAACGTGATGACGAAATGCAATCGGAAACACAGGGTACCGGTGGTGGTTTCATGGTCGGATCAGCCGAAAACAGCGGTGGTGCGTGTGAAAGTGTTTCGCAGCCATCACAGCAAGCATCTTCATATCATCGAGAATCGATCGCTAGTTTACTAAGTATTATCGGAATATCTCCACGGCGATGGTCAACTTCGGTAACAACAGGTGTGCAACAGCAACATTCGTGTGATGACACAGCTGCGCCAGGCAAAAAATTCAGTGAAAATAAAGAGCAATCGACTAGCAAGGAAACGTCTGCTGCAGTAGAGTCGAAAAGAACAAGTTCAGAATGTTTAGCTGCACCAATTCCCAGCACTCCTGGGCATCGTGGACGTCGATTTAGTCTGCTTCCCGCTAACAAGTCGAGCCCATCGCTTTCATATCTTCCTTTAGCGAACAAACCAAACCTAGTGACGGCAGCAAAAGCCCCTGGGCATAATCATATCAGTGGGATACGGCGTATGTCAACAACAGTTGGATTAAACAATAACTTGTTGCAACAAGATGCATCTCGGCCACCGAGCGCTTGTAAGTCTAGACGACTGTCACTGTTTCAGCTTCGTGGCGGCGAAGAGCGTCATCAAAACTCATCGCCTAACCTGCTTACTCCAAGTACGCCACCGAATGAAGAACAAAAAATAAATGACAAGAACAACAACAATAACACAGGTTCATCGACCTGCCCAGTAACCTCGGAAACACCATCATTCTTCCTGTGGAATAAGTTTTCGGCAGCAGCCCAATTTGGAAAAGGAGACGCAGTAGGCCAAAAGCGACGACGTCATGGAAGCTGTGATCCGCTAGAAACAAAAGAGCAATCAAACTCCAATTGGCTACGAGTATCAGCAACTCCAACAGCGCGATCCCGTCAAAACTCGTTCAGCGCATTCATCGGCGGAGGCGGATCGGTTAGTGCTGGAGGTAGTTCAATTTTTGGCGGAGCAGCAGGACCATCGGTAGATGATATCTACTCGTCACTTAAAACGTTCGGCTCTTCGGTTCCATCCGTTATCCGTCGGTTGTCGCAAGCATTACCGTTGCCACCGTTTCTTCTATCTGACGAACGTTCATCACTAGAACTTCGCAAAAAAACAGTACGACTTGTGCTAAGTTGGGTAACTTTGTCGGGTGCTAGTATATTTTTAACATCGCCATACTGTATATCGTTGCTGTCGATACAATTTTTGTCGCCATCAACAGCTCAATATCATGACAACGTTGTCACATCGATTTTAACATTTACAGCATTTATGTCTAAGCTTTTACCGGTGACAATTCCGTTAATTTGGCTTCGGCGAGATCAAAAATTGCGTGAAACATTTTTGAATACATCAGTTGTACGATGGTTGGCTTGGCTGTATCATACAATATTGTCGAAATAAAAGTAATTGAAGTCAGATATTAAAATTAATCGTTATTATATATTATATCAAATGCATTTTTAGTTGAATATAAGCGATGTTATCTGAGAATATCGAATAAACTTTATGAATACTTATATAGAACAATACCCCGCTGAAAAGCCGGACCTTGCTAAAACCTTTTTGATGAGGTGACATGCACACAATTGTCGAAAGATCTGTTTGTTTAATGCTTATTATCCACAAAAAATTCTATCTAATCCTGCATGGCAGGGTCAACTTTCACACAACTAATGTCCCTGATAAATCGAAAGACACTCGTGGCGACAATGTCGAACTAAATAGTAAATCAAACGTTACGGAAATTTTCTTTCTCACATTTATAAGGAATTTGATTTATTATAATGCTATAAATAAATGCAAAATTGCATATATCTATGTGTAAATTTCTATATTTATTGAAAAGTACAGTGCATTATAGTTAAAATTACAGAATAGATTTTGCTTGCATCACACGTTTCTTTCTATTGAAACCCCGAGGGTTTATTCAACGTTTTAATAGTATATTGCTCACTAACGTTGGTTCTTTAGTGCACTAAATTCGGGAAAATACACAATTTGAATATTTTCTTTATAGAAAAGAAGGATGAAACATAAAGGCGTTCGAGGTCCGTTAGATGGTTCCGACGGAGGGAGCTCGCGGCGGGAGGGCTAAGCTAAGGGTGGCAAATTTTCGAAATTTTTAAAACCAGATAATTTCCACCAATGCTGCTGTAGCTTTGCCAATTATTTTTGCTAAATTGCCTCCTGTTTTTGCTAATATTTTCTCCAGTTTGAGCCAATTTTCTTATATATTTTCTCAATTGTTGTCAATTTTCAGAACTTTCAGTGGGGAGTAGTGGCGTGTAAGAGAAGGCGCGGCATTGGAAGTGCGGGAAAGGCGATAGGTACAGTACATCATAACATTACTAGCACTAATTGTATAGGGTACGCATGTGCCATAATATATTATTTTATAGCAAATGTATGTTGATTCTAGTTGCAGGCATGTCCGAGCTAAAAGCACGGTGCCAACGGTATAAGCGAACTTCCATTCGTATCTTAAACATATGTTTGCAGCAAGTTTACTTATATAGCTAGGCCTTAGCTATAATTTTCCATTTGTTTAAACAATGAAATTAAGTACAGAACTATAGATAAATTTTAAAATCAGACATTACCCGCAATTAAAATTAAAACCGTTTTCTGACAATTTGAAAGCACATGTAAAACGTGAGATAAGACTAGTCTCCATTGCGAGTTAAATATCCAAGGTCCATTGGGTCAGAAATTGGGATGCTCAGCAAAGAGGTGAGGGAGCGGTGCGCGAAACCAGGGGGCAGAATGTAGAACTTGTATGTGTGCATATTTCCCCAATGGTGCTAAACTTTCGTCCATTTTATGCCGAATTTATACAGTATTTGCTAAATGTTCCCCAAATTTTTTACTATTTGTTTAGTTTCCTTCTAACTTTGCCTAACTTTGCCAATTTGCGCAAACTTTTCTAGCTGGTGCGCGGTGCGGAGCCTCAGACAGATGAATGTAGCTTATAGGTGTCAGACTTTTAAGGGCGGTGGCCTCGTGCTACCTTATGGACACCTATAAGAGACAAACTTGACTTTAACCAGGTGCAAGTTAGACAATGATAATATAAGCCAAATTCGACAACTGATATTGAGAAATTACTCTTTTTGAATGTGTTCTGACATAATTTAACAAACGTTATGATTGTGCCAACCCATTCCGACCGCAGTGATATGTTATATAACATTACTGGCGCTGACACCACCAGCACATTTACTCCGATCAGTAAAGTGACTTTTCTTCTGTAAAATGAATTCAATAACATTCTTTAGCAACTGTGACAGGATGTCCGGATTGTCAGTTTTAGGTCACCAGACTGCAGAATCCTACTATCCTGGACGGTACCTGCCTAAATCGTGGTTTCTCGGAGAGAAACCACAAACCTGTGAGAAGGAATTTGTAAGTGAAACGCAAACAACCATCGTCCAGTGATGTTTCTCCTGTCTAAGAGGAATTTCATTGTTTTTCGGTTGGACCTACCGGTTTAGTGACACTTTTTGGTGTGTGTTTTTGATGACTATAGGTTTTGTGGGTTGCCCGTTTGAGCCGTTTTTTATATTTTTTCGATATTTTTACTGTACGAGTACGTACACACTATCTAAAGATTTTGCGATTTCGGGTTTGTTATTTCTCTGAAAACTGCGTGATCGATACAGGGCTGTCATCATGCGAATTGGTTAGATCATTTCACGTCGAAGAATTAGAAAAAAGTTGGCAATGTGGCCCAGTGTGTACTAGCTAGGACCAGTTCTGACCCTAAGGGATCCCAGCTGCACCACGAGTTTCCTCAGCGTTTGGTGCCCGGACAACCCCAGCTTCCACGACTCCCCGGTGATCTATGCGATGACCTAAGGGAACCGCTTAGTTTAGCAGGCTGCCGGCGGGTTAACCAGGGTGTTCGGCCTGGCCCCTATACTGGCCCACGTATCTAGTGGTACGAAGATCCCCCTGAGGGAGAGTCAACCCCTAAGCCTGCTCACAGGTAATAAGGCTGACTCGCCTTTCCTTCAATCCTACTTAAATCGTTGGTCCTGAATGGTGGTGAATTTTTTTATTTTGATCCAAGGCTATTACCGATTTCTTAATGGGTAAAGCCTGATTGGTTTGTAAGGCCGCTGAGGGACGTCTTTTCATTTATCCCATCAGAAACTAGTTTACTCAGACGCGATGAGCGCTTACCTACCGAATGACTAGTTGAAACAATAGCCACGGAGAATGAGCATGAAATTGGGCGAAGATCACGACGAGAAAGTGCTCGAGAACGATAGCGTCAGGGCGCATCCTCTAAGAGTATTAGCAGCGAGCGATAAATATGGGAAATGACCTTAGGATCACTGACGAAGGACCAACACATGTCCCCCGGGTCCGAATGATGGGATAGACCGAACCGTTTTGCATGATTTCTACCCCAAAAAAAAGGGGGCCAGGATTCACATCACGAAGCATTTCTACATGACAAGGGTGCACTGCGTGGTACCCGTAAATTGCAACCGTATGTAAATCATTTGTATGTATTATGATTTACTAGAGTGCTTATGCATTATGCCAATAAAGTGTTAAAGTGTTAGGTAAAGACTTAGGCGACATGTTTCCCGTAATAGTCATTTGGTAGGTAAGCGCTCAGTCGCGTCGAGTAAACGGAGGTACGAAGTTATAAATGAAAATGCTTATTTCAGTGGCCTTACAAACCAATCAGGCTTTACCCATTAAGAAATCGGTAATAGCCTTGGATCAAAATAAAAAAAATTAACACAGCCATTCCAGGACCAACGATTTAAGTAGGATTGAAGGAAAGGCGAGTCAGGCCTCCCTACCTGTGAGCAGGCTTCCCATTAAACTGTCCTAGGGGGGATCTTCGTACCACTAGATCCGTGGGCCAGTCTGGGGGCAAGGCGGAACACCCCTGGTTAACCGGCCGGCAGCCTGCTAGAACTGAGCGGTTCCCCTAGGTCATCGCATAGATCACCGGGGAGTCGTGGAAGCTGCGAGTTCTCCGGGCACCAAACGCTGAGGAAACTCGTGGTGCAGCTCGGATCCCTTAGGGTCAGAGTTGGTCCTTCCCACTTTCGTACACTGGGCCACATTGCCAACTTTTTTGATTCTCAGACGTGAAATGATCTAACCAATTCGCATGATGACAGCCCCTATGGATCACATTTCAGAATAACAAACCCCGAAATGTAAAATGTTTGATAGTGTGTACGTACTCGTACAGTAAAAATATCGAAAAAATATAAAAAACGGCTCAAACGGGCAACCCACAAAACCTATAGTCATCAAAAACACACACCAAAAAGTGTCACTAAACCGGTAGGTCCAACCGAAAAACAATGAAATTCCTCTTAATATGTAGAAGAAACATCACTGCAAATTATGGGTTGTTTGCGTTTCACTTACAAATTCCTTCTCACAGGTTTGTGGTTTCTCTCCGAGAAACCACGATTTAGGCAGGTACCGTCCAGGATAGTAGGATTCTGCAGTCTGGTGACCTAAAACTGACAATCCGGACATCCTGTCACAGTTGCTAAAGAATGTTATTGAATTCATTTTACAGAAGAAAAGTCACTTTACTGATCGGAGTAAATGTGCTGGTGGTGTCAGCGCCAGTAATGTTATATAACGTCTAACTTGGTCAAAATGATTAGCACAATCATAACGTTTATTTAATATAAAGCGCGTTCAAAAAAGAGTAATTTGTCAATCTAGGTTGTGAATTGGCTTATATTCATTCATTTGCACCTGGTTAAAGTCAAGTTTGTCTCTTATAGGTGTCCATAAGGTAGCACGAGGCCACCGCCCTTAAAAGTCTGACACCTATAAGCTACATTCATCTGTCTGAGGCTCCGCACCGCGCACCAGCTAGAAAAGTTTGCGCAAATTGGCAAAGTTAGGCAAAGTTAGAGGAAAATGACACAAAATAGCAAAAATTTGGGGAACATTTAGCAAATACTGTATAAATTTGGCATAAAATGGACGAAAGTTTAGCAGCATTGGGGAATATTATGGCACACATACAAAATTTGACATTCTGCCCCCTGGTTTCGCGCACCGCTCCCTCACCCCCCTCCGCTGCCGAGCATTCTTATTTCTGACCCAATGGACCTTGGATATTTATGACAATGGAGACTAGCTTTACTTGACGTTTCACATGTGCTTTCAAATTGTCAGAAAACGGTTTTAATTTTAATTGCGGGTATGTTTATTTTAAATTTATCTATAGTTCTGTACTTAATTTCATTGTTCTAACAAAATGAAAATTATAGCTAAAGCCTAGCTATATAATAAAACTGCCGCAACATATGTTTAAGATACGAATGGAAGTTCGCTTATACCGTTGGCACCGTGCTTTTAGCTCGGACATGCCTGCAACTAGAATCAACATACATTTGCTATAAAATAATATATTATGGCACACGTGTCTATAGGATGAGGGCGTAGGGGTAGCGGGTTACTACGGTCGTACCTATCGCCTTCCGCACTTCCAATGCTGCGCCCTCCCCCACATGCCCGACTACTCCCCGCACACCGAAAATTTGGACGAAAATTGACAACAATTGAGAAAATATGAGGAATTGGGGCTGGGACTAGAAAAAATCTCGCCGAAACAGGAGGCCATAGCAAAAATAATTGGCAAAGCTACAGCAGCATTGGTGGAAATTATCTGGTTTTAAAAATTTCGAAAATTTGCCACCCTTAGCTTAGCCCTCCCGCCGCGAGCTCCCTCCGTCGGAACCATCTAACGGACCTCGAACGCCTTTATGTTTCATCCTTCTTTTCTATAAAGAAAATATTCAAATTGTGTATTTTCCCGAATTTAGTGCACTAAAGAACCAACGTTAGTGAGCAATATACTATTAAAACGTTGAATAAACCCTCGGGGTTTCAATAGAAAGAAACGTGTGATGCAAGCAAAATCTATTCTGTAATTTTAACTATAATGCACTGTACTTTTCAATAAATATAGAAATTTACACATAGATATATGCAATTTTGCATTTATTTATAGCATTATAATAAATCAAATTCCTTATATAAATGTGAAAGAAGTACTTCCGTAACGTTTGATTTACTATTTAGTTCGACATTGTCGCCACGAGTGTCTTTCGATTTATCAGGGACATTAGTTGTGTGAAAGTTGACCCTGCCATGCAGGATTAGATAGAATTTTTTGTGGATAATAAGCATTAAACAAACAGATCTTTCGACAATTGTGTGCATGTCACCTCATCAAAAAGGTTTTAGCAAGGTCCGGCTTTTCAGCGGGGTATTGTTCTATATAAGTATTCATAAAGTTTATTCGATATTCTCAGATAACATCGCTTATATTCAACTAAAAATGCATTTGATA
>JASANE010015195.1:0-45436 GCA_030248225.1 Trileptium ribeirensis
CTCTCGTGGATATTTTCAATTGGTGAACTCGACGTGATCCCCTGCACGTAGTTTCTTCACGCAGCTAGAGCTCAACGCACGCTCGCTCCGCGACACTGCAGGGGAGTTATGTAGCATCTCACAACGCTAGCATATATAGCGTAGCTGAACACGTTGTGATCGGGGCCTGTGGTGTAAAGGTAGCGCGTTGGTCTTGCAAGCTAGAGATCCGGGTTCGAATCCCGGCGGGTCCAATGTATTTTCGCTCGTGGATCTTTTCACTGAGCTCAACTGTACTCATTATGACCGTTCTCAAAAAAATTAGATTTTTTTTGATTTGGCACCAGGGTAACAATGACGGTAAAACAGCATGAAAACAATTTTCAAAGTTTCCCTTTTGATAATTTACAATCAGAATTTCAACTTTAACTTAATTGCATATATGTCTATATTTTTGATTCAATGGAGCGGTTACATTGTCAGAGATGGTATACAGGCACACATTTGACAAACACGAACACAATAGTCTCGGCAGACACACTGACTAAAATAAAATAAATGATGTATTAATATTTTAAAACAGTTTAAAAATTCCAATTTAGTTTATTTTTATCATCATATATACATACGAGTTTTGTTTCAGCATTATTGTGGTTCCCAAGATTAGTAGTATTTGGTACTGGTCCTATTCGTAGTCGTTATATACGTTGGATTGCAAACACAATGTTAAACTGTCCACAAATAATGAATAAGAATTAATACAAGTTTTGTTTCAGCATTATTGTAGTTCCCATCACTTGTGCTATTTCGGACTAGTCTTGTGCTCGCTGCTGTTACATATAATTTGTATCCACAGACAAGGGCGTGGCCAGAAATTTTGAAAAAGGGGATCGCGGCCCACACTGTGCCTAAAAGGGGGGGGGTCTCACTCAGAAATGTGAAAACGGGGCAAAGAAGGCATGACATTCAGTTATGCACATTTCTTCGAGCTAACCTTGCGTTTTTTGGCCGGCCCCATGCGCCCATAAACTCTTCGAAAACTAGGGCCGAATGGGTACCTTTCTTAAAATTTGTTGCAGATCGTTATAATTGCCAAAATGGCGAATTTTTTCTACAAAAATGTGAAGTATGGTCAAAAATACGGTTGAAAGTAATTGTATTCTAGCACGAGAGACGCTAGTTTTAGGTAAATTTCTGACATGCTTTCAGCCGGAATCATTCAGAAATTTTTGTTTGGGGTTGAACCAAAAGGGGGGAGTCGCGTTCCCGCGACCCCTCCCCCCCCCGGCTGCGCCCTTATTCACAGATTAGGGCAAACACAACTTTAAACTGTCCATAAATAATGAATAAGAATATATCTTTTTTGCACGCTGCCGTAACGAGCATTTGGCAAACCCTAGCCTAGCAGACGCGTTGAATAAGGTGGCGGATTGGGACTGACCCCTTCTTCTTAATGCTGGACTAAAAGAACTAGATTGATATAGGTACAATAAAATAAATGCTAATATACCCCAGGGCCCCCTTCCAACCCTCCACTTTTCTACCGACCTCCCCTACGTTCGACAAGCTTGCGATGCCCTTGTATCGTAATGTACTTCCACATGCACTGCGGGATACCACTCAGGAAATCCGTATATCAAGGTATCATAATTAGTTGCTCAAAAAGCCGTCTATTTTCTAGTTTTGTTTTCCAAACGACCAATCTCGAGTTACGTTTTGAACTTGTTTGAAACGCTATTTTATTTCAAAAATGAAAGTAAGTTAAAATATTTTTATTTATTTATTCAAGGCCAAATATCACAAAACACATCTACAACCAATGCGCAATGATTGTTGTTTAACTCAAACTAGTAAGTGGTACTAACAAACGCTCTTACTCATTCATAAAATAGTACGACAAGGTTGTTGAAAAAAGTATCTATTTTGAACTTTAATGGTATGCTATAAAACGGGATTTAATTCAAGCTTTTTGATGTTTGTAGATTTGCAATAAAATTCTTGCGTTATAGTATATGATATTCATATTGTACTCGTGAGGGGAGGCTAGGGGATTACAGCTCCTAATAGTCTCGTTCCACTCAAGCATATTATAGTATATGATATTCATATTGTACTCATGAGGGGAGGCTAGGGGATTACAGCTCCTAATAGTCTCGTTCCACTCAAGCATATTATAGTATATGATATTCATATTGTACTCGTGAGGGGAGGCTAGGGGATTACAGCTCCTAATAGTCTCATTCCACTCAAGCATATTATAGTATATGATATTCATATTGTACTCGTGAGGGGAGGCTAGGGGATTACAGCTCCTAATAGTCTCGTTCCACTCAAGCATATTATAGTATATGATATTCATATTGTACTCGTGAGGGGAGGCTAGGGGAGTACAGCTCCTAATAGTCTCGTTCCACTCAAGCATATTATAGTATATGATATTCATATTGTACTCATGAAGGGAGGCTAGGGGATTACAGCTCCTAATAGTCTCGTTCCACTCAAGCATATTATAGTATATGATATTCATATTGTACTCATGAGGGGAGGCTAGGGAATTACAGCTCCTAATAGTCTCGTTCCACTCAAGCATATTATAGTATATGATATTCATATTGTACTCGTGAGGGGAGGCTAGGGGATTACAGCTCCTAATAGTCTCGTTCCACTCAAGCATATTATAGTATATATATGATATTCATATTGTACTCATGAGGGGAGGCTAGGGGATTACAGCTCCTAATAGTCTCGTTCCACTCAAGCATATTATAGTATATGATATTCATATTGTACTCATGAGGGGAGGCTAGGGGATTACAGCTCCTAATAGTCTCGTTCCACTCAAGCATATTATAGTATATGATATTCATATTGTACTCATGAGGGGAGGCTAGGGGATTACAGCTCCTAATAGTCTCGTTCCACTCAAGCATATTATAGTATATGATATTCATATTGTACTCGTGAGGGGAGGCTAGGGGGGTACGGCTCCTAATGGTCTCGTTCCTCTCAAGGCATATTATAGTATATGATATTCTTTGTATTGAGGGGAGGCTAGGGGATTACAGCTCCTAATAGTCTCGTTCCACTCAAGCATATTATAGTATATGATATTCATATTGTACTCGTGAGTGGAGGCTAGGGGATTACAGCTCCTAATAGTATCGTTCCACTCAAGCATATTATAGTATATGATATTCATATTGTACTCGTAAGGGGAGGCTAGGGGATTACAGCTCCTAATAGTCTCGTTCCACTCAAGCATATTATAGTATATGATATTCATATTGTACTCGTGAGGGGAGGCTAGGGGATTACAGCTCCTAATAGTCTCGTTCCACTCAAGCATATTATAGTATATGATATTCATATTGTACTCATAAGGGGAGGCTCGGGGATCTCGAATACAAAATATTATATTGAGGGGAGGCTAGGGGATTACAGCTCCTAATAGTCTCGTTCCACTCAAGCATATTATAGTAGAATATATTTATGTGTAGGAGGTGAAACTTAGACCCTCCTACAGTGTTCACTAAGATTATGATATTCATATTGTACTCGTGAGGGGAGGCTAGGGTCAGGCCGGGCTCCGCAGGAAGGCAGGGGAGACAGCAACCGCCCCGCCGGGATTACAGCTCCTAATAGTCTCGTTCCACTCAAGCATATTATAGTATATGATATTCATATTGTACTCATGAGGGGAGGCTAGGGGATTACAGCCCATAGTCTCGTTCCACTCAAGCATAAGAATCAGACCGGAGGAGAGGCCAGAAAGCTCCTAAATAGTCTCGTTCCACTCAAGCATATTATAGATATATGATATTCATAATTGTACTCATGAGGGGAGGCTAGGGATTACAGCTCCTAATAGTCTCGTTCCACTCAAGCATATTATAGTATATGATATTCATATTGTACTCATGAGGGGAGGCTAGGGGATTACAGCTCCTAATAGTCTCGTTCCACTCAAGCATATTATAGTATATGATATTCATATTGTACTCGTGAGGGGAGGCTAGGGGATTACAGCTCCTAATCCGTCTCATTCCACTCAAGCATATTATAGTATATGATATTCATATTGTACTCGTGAGAGCAATACATTGTTTAATGTAGCGCGGTTCATTTCATATTGCTTTCAGCAAAATGCTTCAGGTTCTCCCAATCGTGCTATACTCAGTCAGAGTCTTGGATGATGTTTTTCAAAACGTGAAGTCGTAAGACACCGTTTTTGACATGTAGTGCCATTTCGGAATAGAAGATGCTGCTAACATCATTATTTAATTCTTGTTTCTTGAATTTGTAGTATCCTATTTTTATTCACCTGTTTCATTTTGTATTTGGGACTATCAATTTACAACACAGTACTTGAAACACTAATATTGTACGATTTACATACACACCAGGGAGTAACCGGAATTCCGTTCCAGCAAAAATCGTGTTCCGGTTGCGGTTCCGGCAAAGAGCAAAAACCAATACCGGAACCGCAATTCCGTTTTAAATTTTTTTTTGAAATTTTTCACGTTTTTTGCTTCATCCTGTAATTAAAAGCATATGTAATATATTATACAATGATCAAGCTCCAATACAACCAAGCAAAAGAAAAGATTAACTAACCAATTTGCCGTGTGAAACGTAAGTAGGGCACATTAATTTGAGCAGGAATTTTTATAATAACTTGCAGGATTTTGTTAAATCAAAGCCATGTCGATGCTTGTAGCAGCTATTTTACACATCCAGAAGTCTGTGGGATACGTTTGAATTAAACCGGTTCAACTCGGTAACAGAGTATGGCTTTACAGAAGAAGTTACTTTAATTATGCTACGCTAACACCGATTACATCAGGCAGCCATTCATTAGCTTGTAAACTTGGTAAATCAGCCTAAAATTCGAAAGCAGAGACCGACAGACCACCCCACCAACCCCCAACAAACCAACAGAAGAACAGCAACAAACAAAGGGAGGCAAAACAAGCGAAGCACACCGACAAAACAAACAAACACCCCCCCCCCACACACCCACCCAACCCCCAAACCCCCCGACCAAGGGGAAGACAACTAAACTAGCGTACGGAAGCATGGAACCTATGGACAGGTGGAGATATTCAGTATGAAAATTATCATATCAAACGCTTTAGCGAGACTTATTTGAAGAACCTCATTTTGATCTTCAGCGGAAGTCTTGACAAGACCACCGACTGTCTCTTCCTATAACTACATAGATTGCTGTTTTTAAGTTTGAAAATCATATTCATTTGATAGTTCATCGATATTTGGAAGGGTGTCCGTGGATACACTTGGCATGTTGGCAGTTTATGGTCGCATTTGCCGTCAGCAAGGAATTACATTAACCATTTTCTGTGTCTGCTGAGTTATTGTGCTATTTGAAACAGTGCGATCGTAGCCAGTGTAGTTTCCTCAAAAACGGTTCACTTAAGCGACACATCGGCGATGGTGGATGAAGTAGGTTGCGTAATACTGGCGTCATCTCCAACGGTTATATTAGCTGTTGGAAATCATACATCGAATCATTTCCTGTTGCGCTGAAGTATCGGGCATTTGCAACAGCGCGAGTGTAGCCAGCGTAGTCTCCTCAAATAACGGGTTTCTTAAGTGAGAGGTTAGCAGTGCGGGATATTGTAGGCATAATAATTGCACTGTGATCATGGCTTTTCCCTCTACAGGAAGTGTCGGAATATATACAGTGTATGTACATGTTTTATACATTGCATACGTGTTAAATTGTGGGTGTAATCGCATAAAAGAAAATAAGTGTAAAGCGCTCTGTAAATGAAGACTGTCGAACAGGCTATTGTGGTCTTTATAACGATTATTACGACGTTGAGTGCCTCAGATTCTGAAACATAAGAATTGTGTTGTGCACAGGCTTGTCTTTGTGGGCATGCATTTTTTCATCCATATGCTTGTATTTACTCTGCTTTTCTCCTGAAACATTGTCATATTTCACCTCAAGCGTCACATCAAGCTTCAAATTCGGGGAACATTACCATGGGCTAACTATGCCGTTTTCGGGCACACGTGTTAACTGAAAACCATAAAAAATGTAATAAAATATTCCGCCCATTGTTATCGCAGATTTCATGTTACAGTTTTAATTATTGTTCCACAGTATGACAAGGATCGTCCAGCTGAGCCTCGAGCTGCACTTCGTTTATTGCTTGCTGCGTTGAATGAACCTCTTCGTCCATTTATTTATGACCACGATTTGCTACATTACTTCGAAAAGTCTCAGACCAGTAAAGCTGAAACTACTGGCACCGTTAATTGGGAAGCATCAGCCTTTGTATGGTCTGACTATTTTGCCACAAACGGTGTTCTGCGAATCGGTACGCTACAAGATGGTCTAGATTGCAATTTTCTGTTGGACTATTTGGAAGGTTGGTCTTTCCAGGTTTTATCTATTGATTTATCGCATTAGCTGTTGCGAGCAGGGTTGTGCGTATTTATAGCTAGAATACGCTTGTGACAACTCAAATTAAATTGTTGTAACAACAACTGAACAACTCAAATCGGAATAATGCGGCTACTTGTCAATCAGACTAATTCACGTTTTGCAGTAAACTATTTCCATTTATTTGAAAACGCCGAACTAGAATTCTGTTCTCAATGCTTTGCGAAATATTTTTGGTCATATTCTAAATCAGTATTGTTTGGTTAAAGTCAGCAAGGTAAGATTGCTGCGTAAGATATTTATGTGTGTTGCAGTAGGCATCAATGTGATTGCCTGAAAAGTGATCTTTCATATATATAATTTGCACTTATCGCGTGGTCAAGCATTCACTCATGTTACTCACCTCCTTTTCAACAGTTTTTCATGACATTTATACTCATTATTGTGTAATAGTAATTATCGTTAATTTCTGGGATAGTGCTCCACCATCGCTGAAATTTTTTGATTGTGTGGAGTGTAAATTCTTGGTTTTATGATATTTTCATTGTTACCACAGCATTTTTTGTTGTCGACTAAAAACACCGTGGTTGGACATTGAACAGTGAAGGGTAGCATTTTGGGCCGTGCGGTCTCTGATAATTGTCGCATTTGGCCAAATACAGATTGACCCCTATTCCTGAGGCCCGTTAATATTGACGGTGTTATTCTATTTTAGGTTGGGTTTGCGGTGATTTGTATTCGAACATTGTTTACCTTCAACCGTTGCAGGGATGGATAACTCAAGATTTCACAGTTTTTGTGCACGGATTCAATACAACCGTCTCAGTGTCATCTAGTTTTTCTGTGGTGTCGTTTGGTCTTGATACTCATTATGTATTAGATAATTTTTCTATGGAGCCTTGTAACATCGATCACGTTGAAACGTTCTGTCCTAGTAACGCCGTGATAACACAGATGCTTAGTAACGAAGCCATGTGGTTCATACCATGCAATACCAGCCAAGCTTATTTGTTTTACAAGTCTTTCCCAGAACAGCGGTGAGTGATTTAATACTTAAATTTTTTGCTGTATAAATATATCCTGTGCCAGTTGCACAACATGAGCTATAGGTTTTCCACAGATTCATTATGAAATAATTCTACGTGTTTCTATTTTGTCTTTTTAGCAACTGGAAAATTTTACATTAAGTTGCATAGGATGGGCCCCAAAATATAATGTTTGAATAACAAGTAATAAGTTAATTTTTATAAGATTCATTTCGCTCATCTAATGCTATGACTTAAGACACTAATACAATTTCTTATCATTTATTGAAGCACATAGCTGTTACAAACAGATCACGTTGTTCGAATCGTGGCGCTCGCTAGAGAGGCCTCCCCAAATTTGACCCCTGCTGAGGTCGTCTCACCCCGGGTTTGCTTCTTCCCAACAATTATATGATGCTCTTGATTAATTATAAAATTTATTGAAAGGGTGCAAGCAGAGTTACCACAGGGGCGCTTTGGGAAAACCATGAAAATTTCTTTTTTGACTGTCGCTGTCATTCATAATTATCTTCGGATGGAGGGATTTCGATAAATTTTTTGTTCGATAGCAAAAGTAATGACGAAAGTCGTTTAGTTGAACGGAACAGCTCCGATCCCATCTTCGGGGTCAAAATGGCAAAAACAGGTTTTTAACGATTCTTTGAGAAATCTTATCATACCGGTACCATTTTTTCGCAGGTCATTCTCGAAACAAAAGAATCGCGTGGAAAAACGGAGACCAGAATCAGCTCATCTGGATATACAAATTTGCTGATAACTACCTTTTGTGGGACCACTGCGTTGGCCGCTATGATACCGAATATTGTTCGTCGACCCTTTGACCGAAATAGCGATTTTAAAGTGTCGCATGTTATTTCGTGTTTTTACCTTGCAATTTCGTGTTTTTAGGTTATCAAGCACACTGAATGTGATGGTTTTGCTATATAGAGTCCAATTTCACCATATTATACCTTTTAATGCGACGAACTTGTTTTCTAATATATAGTGTATTTTCATTTTATTTTGTTATTTTTGGTGTGCAGGACATCAGTAATGTGCTATACATATGTTTTTATGAAGGCAGAATACAATGATTTTGTTATGTAGGACTCAGCGTGCATATTTTTCATGCGTTTTCATGTTTTCAACATGTCTAGTGTCAATGAACTCGATTGCCAATGTATAGTCCGTCTTCAGCTGTTTGGTTACGTATTGCGTACAGGGCATCAACACTAATTGTCTATATAGATTTTTCGGTTGGCTGAATGCGGTGGTTTGGGTATCTAGAGTCCAACACTAGTATCTCGTGTCTTTCTGACGTTTTCACTGTGTTTTGGGTAAATGAACCCGGTTACTAGAATATGCTCGGTCTTCGGTAGTTTAATACATTGCATCAAACATGGTCTATGTAGAGGGTTTTCGGTATTCTGAATGCAGTATATAGTTTGCTTATATGGTGATCAGCATGAGCATTTCGTGCTTTTCCAAAAGTTTGTAGTTGGTTTAAAGTCAGTGAACCTGATTTCCAGAATATAGTTTGTCTTCAACAGTTTGGTTATATTGCCTACTGGACACCAAGAGTGGTTTATATAGTATTTTGGTACGCTGCACACGATGGTTTTTTATCTAGAGACTAGCACAAATACGTGATGCGTTAGTAGTTTTTGATGGGTTGAGAGTTCCAGGGTTTTATGGTGGTATGTGCATCAAATACAGCCTGGTAGAGGAGATGACACAAAGTGTTACCTTAAAAAATAAACCACGCCCGCTCCCGTTTCACTCTCGCATGCGAGATACTTTTCTAATATCTGATGTTATATTAAGCTAAATTGTATACACATGTTGTGAGAAGAAGAATTCTTTGAAAATGCGTTTTACAGCGTTTACAAATTATTAACAGTTCCACTGCCAATGTAATCTTTATAAAATTTATCTCAAAATAGCACAATTTGTAGCCACCATTTTTAATTTTGCGCTTTTCTTGTCACTCCCTGAAGTTTTCACCCACCGCGTCCTCAGCCGGCTACGAGTGTCCGACGTCAATCACTCAAATGAGGGACGCATAGCCATAACCCAGTTTATTTGTGGTTAGCACAAGTTTATGAAATTAATAATCATATTACAATGGATCACTAAACAATACCGTATGCCTATCTATAAACTATTAATTAGCTGCATAGTAACGAAATTTAACTAACAACTATGCAACGGTATTTTGCAGCACATTTTTCACATACTTTTAGACATTGGCGAAAAATCAAAATATTCCTATATTCTGTCGCTGCATTTCGTCTGCTGCTCAACATTTTACATTTCAACCATTTCCTGTGTTTCCTGTGTATATTTGAACATTTTTATCCAGACTGCTAGGCGTGTCGTAAACAGTAATAAATTTTGAGCTGTTGAAGTTTTTGAAATGGCATCATTTCTGGAAACAATTAGTGCTGTAGCTGCTACAAATAGGATCTGGGCTTCCAATTCGCTGGAAATTTTGCCAGGGGGCATGATCTGGAAGATGCCTGGTTCCGAACCAAGGGATCCCAGTTTTGCCGGTGGGCACTTTCTAAGCCAAAACGGTAGAAAATCATGCCAGAAACACTTCCAAAACGTTTTCATGGAAAAAGCGATTTTGAAGCTAATTTTGACAAAATTTACGAAATTTTTGGCTTCCAAACGGAATTTTAGTACAATCTTTGATCAAATTTTATGCCATTTGGAGGTGACCGAGCGGAAACAAAAAAGGTTTGCTACGAGGCGATGAACTGGAGGAGCCCAAAATTTTGCCAGGGGACACGAACCGGAGAGCTCCCCGTTTTTGCCAGAGGACACATCAACATGTAAGGGCCCCACCACGCTCCTATTTAAAGAGCTCTGAGGATAGCAGATGAAACTCGTCATTATATCTTGTATACTGTTCAATATAAAGTGAAGTTGCCGAAACATGTCAATGGACTGTCAATGGAACCACATTCTGCTTTACCACGATATGCGCTTTAGTGTACCATTTTTGTTTTAATGAGAATGCAATATTGCCCATTATCACACCCATTCTTATTACCTATTCAATGGTTTAACAAGTATAAGTTGCACATACATAGCTTTGATTATTTTGCAGCGATTTGCAAAATAGCCAAGATACAGCATTATTTCGGCGACGGGTGCGGCACATCTTGGTCTCAACATCAAAAGCACTCACCGAACTTGGTGTACCATTTTGGATATCGAGTAGCGTCGCGCTTGGTTAGTTACGTTTTGCTCTACGTTTAGATTTAAAAGAACTGATAATATTCTAAACTTAGAATTTTTGTTTCTATAACACTCTGCTTCGGGTTTGATAGAGCTGACAATATTCATTATTACGATATGCGTTTGGTAAATTAGTTAAAAAGTTAAATTTCTGTTGCGAAATTTCTATACTTTTTTACATGGACTAGACATATACGCAGTTTCGCAAATTTTTTCTTCTTTATCCAAGAAGTACTATTTATGCGAAAGCATTCTTAATTTATGAACTTATATGTTATGGTATTTCACAATGGAAATGTTGGATTGATTGGGATCTCTTATTGCTACATATTATGCGCCCTCTGGTCATGTCAATTTTAGGGTCCGGACGTTGTATCGTTAGAAAAAAGAACAGCTCACAGCGAGTTCGGGCTGGAGCTTTCCGACTCAGGCATAGTATATGATTTAATATAGTGACCTCAGCTTAGATTAACCCTTTCATGCCGGCTAGGTCCAAATGGACCTAACGCACATTGCGAGTCGTTGCGTTTACTGAGTTTGTCGCATGTCGTACGTTTGAACGTGCGTTGTTATTCGCTCACGTAGTGCGGTTCCTTAAGGAACCGAGCAACAGCTCCCAGATAGCTCAGTGGTTTGCGTACACAAGTTTCACCCGTACGTTCCGAGTTCGATCCCCGGCGGGGGCTTGAGTTTGTCAAACATTGCACGATACACAAATTAATTCCGGCATGAAAGGGTTAAGGCTTGCTTTAGTAATTCATCATACCATGTATTCCACTTCTTCCTCTAAACGTTACATTGGCCTGCTCTCTGGCAATGTAATGTAGTACATATTGGTATACATAGCGTACCACAAGAAATAGCAATCCCAAATTCATCGTTTAGTTTATCCGTTCCAAATTTTGCTAGACGTTAATATAGAACAAAATAGATTTGATTATACAAATGCTTCTAGTTTTTGGAATGGAACGTTCGTTACGCGTGTCAGCAACCGTATCATTAATTCTATGTAATGTTTTGTTATGCGTTAAACTAAAGGCTAACCTAAGAAAATTCATTTCCGATATTGAATTCTGAGTGTTGAAACAAGCGACGCGAAGAATTCTTAAACGCCAGAATAGTGTGAAATTTGACATGTCCGTTATTGGCTTATTAGGGCGACACGCATAACTGCTTTGGTTGGGCGGATTAATTTGCGCGAGGGCTCAATTTACAGATGTAAGTCTGTATTTGAGGCCCTTTAGTTGACGCGACGCCAAATCTAACATCTTACCCGCGATAAAGCGGACCGAATGAACCTAGAAAATCATTTTATTTGTTGTACACGGTGTTTCAGAAGTAACTACCCACTGTTTGATGCTAACTATCGGCTGACTGGGCAGAGGTAGCTCGCCAGGTTTTTATATAATTATAGACAAGTATTAAAAGTTTACTTACGTTACGAAGAGAGATCTCAGAACAGCTACGTCTGTGCACCGCCAAGCTGAATGCATTTCTCTAGTCGGGAGGGTACAGATCGGCAAACTTTGGTGCATAAGTCCACTGGAATTTTAGATTTTATTCTGTCCATCAATTCTTGAGGGTCCTTCGCCCTACTTCCATAAACATCTTCTGTCAGAACACCCCAAAGAAAGAAGTCAGGCGGAGTTAAATCTGGTGACCTTGCTGGCCACTCGATGGCACCTCTGCGGCCCATCATTCAATTCGGGATCCTTTCGTCCAGCCAAGCGCGGACTTCGGTAGCGTAGTGAGCTGGGGCTCCGTCATGCATGAAAACAAGGTCCTCGGTTGCGATTTTCGGGTAGACATTCACAGATAAAAGTTCCAAATAGCTGGTTTTATTGACATTTCGGTCAAAAAAGAATGGACCAACGATGCCTTGTGAACAAATTCAGGCCCAGACACAGACTCCAGGGGCGTTGACCTCTTTGTTAATCGTGACATGTGGATTGTCTTCAGACCAATAAACACAATTATGGCGATTAACATGACAATTGAGCTTGAAAACAGCCTCGTCGGTCCACAAAATGCGATCAAGGTCCAACGCACTGCTTTGCACAATGTCCATAAATGCCTCACAAAACTGGTCTCTGGGATCGAAATCATCATCAGAGAGTCCATGGATAAGACGGCGCCGAAAGGGCTTCAAGTTAAGCTCCTTGTAAAGGCGCCAAACGGAAGTATGAGGAATACTCAGCTGGAGGGAAGCCCTTCGAGTTGACTTCTGGGGGCTCCTGGATACCGCAGCGCTTAATGCAGCTTTCTGGTCCCCACTTGTGGCAGACTTTGGACGACCCGGCCTCAGCCGTTCCGCTACACTGCCAGTGTCCTCGAATCGGGAAATAATATCAGCCATCGTCTTGCGAGTAGGAGGTATTGAGTCGAAATGATTTTTCCACTGGCGTGAGACTTCGGCATAATTTCCGTATTTATAGTAAAGTTTTACAACACAGATTTTTTCAGGCATAGATCGTCGTGGGGAATCCATGGTATAAACAGCATATATTTATAATAACCTGAGATGTTAAAAACAGCGATAAACAACCATTGCGAAATATTACGCCAGAAGATATTGATTGACAAAGTGTGGGTAGTTACTTCTGAAACGCCCTGTATATCGACAGCCGGTGCAAAAATCTGAGTTAAATTTTGCTTGCTTTGTGAAGCGAAAAAGCCACTGTAAGACTACTAATGATTTGCTACGTTGTTTGCTAAGGATGTAGCATTTGGGTCAATAAGGAATGTTTAAATAGTCCTGTGAGACACAAATACAAGAAGACAGTATCTCCACGAATATTTGAACTTGTGCTTGTCTCATTTTGTAGAACAATTTATAATCTATATGTCTGTAAATCGTGTGATGCTATTGTCTTCATTTACGCTCCAGAGTTGGATCAACTGGTTTTTGAATGGATCTATGAGTCCTTGAAAACGCTAAAATAGGAACCGTTCAAGCTATAAGGATATTGTTGGTCTCATTTTGTGGATCAATTTATGCTCTATGCACTTGAGTTTCTAACTGCGTAATCCACGGATATACGTACGTCATTAACAATCCAAGCAAGATGGCTGACACTAAGTTCATTTCTAAATTTTTATCTAGGTTTCGTTATCCACATTTTCTCTTTCAATCAGGTTCAGTGAACTTCAGGCTGTGATCATTCATACTGTTACATATTGTTACCAATAACGATACGACGTGTAGGCTGTGATCATTCATACTATTGTTACCGATAACGATACGGCATGTATTTACTTACTGCTTTAATTCCAGGTTGGTTCCGTCAGTGTGATGTCATACCCTACAGTGTCGATGCAGATATTGGAATTATGGCACACGACTACAGTCCAGACATTATTCCAGCGCTCGAAGCACAAGGATTTGAACTCAAATTACTTCTGGGGCGGCCATCGGAAGGCTTGCAAATGGCTTTTTACTCCAAAACAGTTAAACTCGATATCTATTTCTTTTATCCCGATGGTGATACTGTATGGAACGCTGCCACGCGCCCTGAAGATGGTGCACGATTTCGTTACTATTTTCCTAAATTTAGTCTTTGCTGGACACAGTTTTTAGACCTCAAGCTCCGCGTACCATGTCCACCGCAGCAATTTATCGAAGCGATTTATGGTTCAGAATGGATGTACCCTTTAGCGGACTGGTTCTATGATCGAAGCCCAAAAAATGTTCGTCAATGGGGCGCGTGGGACGAACATGAATTTGCTGAAACTGTACAGATCTTCGAACTGTACTTAGAAAAGACAATTCATCAAAAAGAAGAGTTGTAGCTTTTATAAAAAGTGGTTGAAACATCCCATTAACATGTCTAATAGTCGTTAACTAATTTTATTATTCACTGTTTGGCACTAATGGTTCATGATTCTGCAATTCGCCTAATGTTAAGGAAAAATTGAGGTATCTTTGCATTGATGATTTTCGAAAATATATTCGAGAACTACAGAAGGAATTTGTTATAAATATCGTGGACAAAGCGTCTTAAATTTATAGCTTTACCTGAAAGAAATTTTATATACACACAATTGCTAGAGAATTGGTTATGATTTTAATCTTAAAAATTTAATTTTCTATAAGCAGATACCGGATACTCCTCAAAATATAATATCACGACAATTATCAGACTGTAACAAAATTAACATCACGGTCAATAATACTAATACGTTACTTTCCTATATTGCGGTTCCTTAATTTCACAAAAGCCCGGTTAATTTAGATAGATAATTGCCAGTAAAAAGCTATTACAAAAATATATATAAAATACTTTGTTTTATATTTTTAAGCTATTCGTGTTTAGGATACGTAAAATTTCAGATGTGTCTCAAAAATGGCGTAACTTTCCGAATTTCAGGATTATTGACAGCAATACTAAGATATTAGATACCTTAAAAAGTTTAAATTAACGAAAAAATACGCATACTGTAAACACTTATGATTTTACTACCATGTATACCCTTCTGGAATATGGGGATATTCAAAATATTACGGAATTAACCGATGATACATTTCAAAACTCTAATATAAAATTAATTGCAGTTGGGCAGACAGGCGCCTACTGGCGTAATGATTCCGGGAAAATTTTAACTTTTGAAGCAGATCTCATTATTAAATACCTCACCTGGCTTATTGATAATACTTATTTTACTTTTGGCAATACAGTCTTTAAAGAGAACATTGGAATACTTTTGGGACTTAGGCGACGCCGTATATTACTAACCTACACTTGTATGTATATGAGAATAAGTACTTAAATTCTTGTCCTGAGCATATTTCAAATATACTTATTTATGCATACAGGTGTATAGATGATATAAGTTTAATTAATGATTTTGAGAATAATTCCTCAAAAATCTATCCTCTAGCTTGAAATTAGAAAAAGTGAATGACAATCGATATGCGGGGGCGTTGGACTTGCAAATTAATATGAATATGGCGGATATCGATATGTATGACAAACGAAACGATTTCAGCTTTAAAATTATTAATTTCCCACATTTTTCGTCCAATTTATCTACTACAGTCTTCCGGGGAATTATTATCAGTCAGATTGTAAGATTTTACAGAATATGCAATAATGCTAAAGCATGTTCGTAATGTAGTTGAGTTTTGTTCTAAGTTAAGGAATCGGGGTCACCTTAATAGGTTTATCAAAAAGTACCGTAATCAATCGATAAATAGACTCTTTGCTAACAACGACCGGCGCGCGTATATTCGTAATTAAATTAAGAAACCTAATAGTATTAGATAGAACTGTTAATATTGGAAATTTAAATTGCCAAATTTCAGTTCTCACGTAGCTGATCATGTTACTGATTGCGCGTATCATGTGATACGCGACAGTTATATGTCTATCGGAATTCTGACTACTT
This sequence comes from Trileptium ribeirensis, assembly GCA_030248225.1. Lineage (NCBI taxonomy): Eukaryota > Metazoa > Nematoda > Enoplea > Enoplida > Thoracostomopsidae > Trileptium > Trileptium ribeirensis. Next base: position 16,045 of record JASANE010015195.1, read on the forward strand.
ACTTTTGCACCCTGAGTGGAAACATGGTTGAATGATTGAAACTAACGGTTTGTATTGATGTACCCATTTTATACGTCATTTGGTAGTCCGTTTAACTGTACATTCCCTCCACTAACGCGGACCGTACTATCTTCGTGGTGACAAGAAGACCCATTAGGTTATGACACCGGCCTGGTTGTGGTGTGGAGGTCATCTCCGTATATTCGGAGATCCAAAGCACGGTCGCGTTTAGTTCTACTTACTTGTTTTTGGGATTGTTTTCGATTCACATATGGTAGAGCTTGTTACATATTAATGTATTTTATTTTAGATGTTTCTACTTCTCTTCCATTCATGTAGCCAGGATAATGTGTTGTAATTTCTTTTTTTTTTCTGTACGATAATTTTGTGCGTACTTGCAGTATAATAGAGGTTGATTCATGATTTATTCGAATATTGGTATGACATAGATAATAAACTATTCGAATTTATAATTATATTTTGTATATAATCATATAATTTAATAGTCAAAAAAGGAAGATTTTATACTGAATAGTACTATAAAACAATTGGAAATTACGCGTGATATCGAATCGCAAAGCCATGTTACAGAAAACATGCTTAGTTTCCTTCGGTTTTTCGCTAACCGAAAATTGACAAAATCAAATTCAAGCGCCAGAAATTAGACCTTGTGTTCGAACAGAATTTTGGAAATTTAAGTTTGCATAAATTCTGTTCCCTAATGTATTATCATTTAAATTTGGATTATACAATGTTCGCGAACAAATTTACTGCAAAAGTGACATCACATTCAAATCGACAAATTTTCGTTCTCAAAAAGTTGGATAATTTTACTTCAGTTTTTGCTAACACAAAATGGTTAGATTTCAATCGCGAGTACTGTGTTTCTGCATAGATTTACGCCGAATTTCAATTGATCAGAAAGCGCAACGTAACAAATTTTATCCAAAAATACAAAATAGGATGGTTGGTGGGGTCACCTTAAGTTTACTCGCGCATTAGTCGGTTCGTAGCTATCTATAGCTAATCCATCAATGTTGCCTGGTCAAGTATTGGAAACAACGTATCTTCAGGTAACATCTGTATTGTTAAATAAACGCTCTGCTGATGCGGTGTAGATGTTTTGTTAACCCTTTCATTTTAAAACCAAAGCTTAACTTATACAATCTTGAGTAAACTTTTGCTCCAACCGTTTATTGAACCTCGATCGCACTGGATCAAGTCTCGTACGCTAGCCACTATATAGGAGCTGTTGCTGGGTTTTTAAACAACCTCACAACGCGAACGAACATCACACGTACAAACGCTCGCCGAACGGTAAAATCGGCAATTAGCTCGTCAGACAATGTACGCTACGATAATGCGTCAATATACGACCAAAATGATAAGTAAATCACCTGTATATTATTATTGTTGCACATTTCTTTTAGTAAACTGTGGGTAACAGTGTGCAAGTCACGCATTCGCTCGACGTTTAATTCTGAAAAAATGTTTCTTCATTATGCGTCGTTCACATTACGATGCGTGCGCTCACTGCACACGTTTACGCGAGAACCGCAGTGCTCGTTGCACTGCAATTGTCATTACCCTGTAATGACAATGTTCTCAGCTGCTACAAGCTTCGTGCAACAGCTGACATTTCTGAACGATGCTTGTACCAACTATATCAATTGATGTTACACTGCTTGTAACAACAATGTTTAAAGTTGCGCGCGAAGTGTAACGACATCAAAGGTTGCCGCACGATGGTGTAACGAGGATTGATATGTTTGCACTGCAGCTGTAACAAAAGCAGTAGTTACTGCACTGGTGTAACAATTGACACCAACGCATGCAATGGTTGTTACATAAACCATATTGTTGAACGCTGCTTGGGTAGTACAATCTTTCCACTGTTGGTACTGAAATCAAAGTTAGGGAAACCATGAGTTACTAAAAAATCCGAAAATGTACTCCCTGCCCATGTGTGTACAGGCACGTCTTTTCGCTGAACATAGATGGGCTATAAGCCCTTTAATAGCGCAAATCTTGCTATTATCACTTTATTGTCGTCAGTAAGAAACCGCGTAGTATTCTAGATTTTTATTCCAACAGACGTAACTTGAAAATTATATCTGTCAACATGAGTTCAATATCTTATAATGTAGGTGTACATGGCGGTTATTAGTTAACCCGTCGGTTTCGGACCCCTCAGACACTTTTATACCCTGTGAAGCACCACATTCCGCCTGTCCGCTTCCGGTTCACCCTCTCCCCGGCGGCGGGATATATTTGAAATTATGAGTAAAATTACAAAAATTCTGATGGAAATATCTCAGTAAAAATTATGGATTGGCCAAAATCTTTAGTTTAAAAAAACTTTAAAGTTCTTGAACTGTAAAAAAATAACTGGTGATGTTTAAAAGAATAAATATTCTATACTCAGTTGGTTTTTCGACGGTTTTCAAAAATATGTCATTTGTTTAGTAATCCAACGCTATCTTCGATTATTAATAGTTCCATGTAAAGAGAGCATATAAATTGATGCTGATATCTTTTACAGTCTAAAATTTGAAGTTAAGATCTTATATTATTTACGAGATTACGTACGAAGTTGTCACACTCTCAGTCGCCTGTCCTTGCGATATTGTGCTAGATAGGTAATGTTAATGTATTGTTCGTTTGACGGTCGTCAAAACACTTTAGTCATGCAGTGAGCGATATTAAATAACGCAATAATACCAGCATTTTCAGAAATTGGTGCATTTCAAAAATTGTTTTTCGTGAAATAGAGGCTGCATAAGGAAATGAACAGCTTGTCTAAATAACATATATGTGTGGTGAACAACACAGTACTACAAATGCATCATTAATCACATAATACTAGTATTTGCCACCATATAGAACAATGGTAATGAATGCTCTAAAGCAAGTAGAAATACACAATTCGTCAATGAGTGGTTTTACCCCATTTTAGTATTCTTCACGGATCTTAACTTTCGAATTTTTTTCACTAGTTGGTTTTATTTCATAGTAAAATTATAAATGCCAAAATTATAAATGCTGATGCGCATTTTTTTCGATTATGGCTCCGGTTTTGCAGTTATGGGGTTTGAGGTATGGCACGTTCGTTGTTCCTCCCAAAATTCAAAAATTTGTTCTGACGTCCTGGGCGGCTGAAAACTTTTATTTGGTGGTTTTCGTGCATGGGAACTTTATTGCCTTGCTGGTTTTGCTCTGCGAGTTATAGTTCCATGGGTACGGGGTCATGGCGCCCATGGTTCCTTGACCCAATTTTGCTAATTTTATTTTGGCGTCCTAGGAGGCTCGTAGCTTGCGCTTGTGGGGTTTTCGGGCATGGTAAACTTATTTCCGTGTTAGCTTTTTTCTAAAATTGTGCGGTACATATAGTATATCGACGTGTGCTATCGAGAACTGAATGGCTGTGCACGCAAAAGGCGTAAGAGTACCTATACTTCACTACGTTCTGCAACCTAGATATAGTTAGTGGTTATAGGCTTTCTGTTGATGTATAAACCTCCCTAAAATTCTACTAGGCTTATAATGCTAGTCTACATGGGCGTCGTAAGCTCTTCAAAAGTGGAAGAGGTCGGCACAAAACAGTGGATGCGGCCGCCCCTCCTGGTCAAACAGAAGTTTTGGAATACCATCCATTATTATATACACTCGTTTAGCAGTATTGTAACAGCCCGAGTTTTTCATGCTAAACCGAAATAGTCGAAACCAGGCCAAAAGGGCTCAGAATTTAACGGATAAAGGGCGATCGGATACCGGTGGAGCGTGATATAGGGACTCATTGATGTATAATTGATATTGGTGGAATAAAATAAAACGTTGTATTGTATAAATGTGTTATCACGCTCCACCAGCCCGAGGTGCGCGGGGTGATTTCGCACCAAAACGGAACCAAAGTTCTACTGTCAAGGTATCCGATCGATCCCAGGACTGCTATTATATTATAAATAGTACAGATGTATTGTTGTACAATTGCTTAGTATTGGAGTATGGGACGGATGCGTAATTGAATCGGCCGGGGACAAGGGGGAGAGATTCCGCGTTTTATCACGATCCGTCTTGACAAATTTGATTAATTAGGCGCCCCAAGGTCGATTCCGGTGCGCATCCTTACCTAGAATATATATATAATCTGTATTCGTATTGATTGCTGAGATGAAGATGGAAATTGTGTGCAACCCTGTGTGTCAGGATGGGACGAGGTGTAGTGCAGGATCTTTATCAAAGCTTGAACGGGAGGTTTATTTTAAAATCGGACCTCGGGGACCTGTCCTGACACGCAGGAAACTGAAGTAGTTAGGGTATGTATATTGCGGGACATTTGAACACATGAGGAGACGGATAAATTCGACCCAATGTGACAAAAATTCCATTTTCAAAGGGGTATCAGTAAATTAAAATTTTGGGGGTTTTTAAAGATTTCAAACAAAAAGGGGAATACTGAACTATTATCAGGGACCTGTAAGGCTTCAAAATCACTCGTGCGGGTCAACCTCACCCCAACCCATAAGCACTTAGGGACTCCCAATCCAACGTTTAAACTCTTCAGTTTCCGGGCCCTAAATCACCACATCCTAAATCAAAACTTACTGATTTTTCAAGCTCTGTACCTTAAATGGGTCCTATACTAGCTGTCCCACTGAAAACCGGGGTCACCCGCCCCAAACGGAACTCCACAGGACCCCTATAACTTTGTCGGGACCCAAACTTTCCCTACCGTGCACGCATTTTTCTGCCTTTTACGGGCCTCCTTTTGTGCCTACATTAAATCTGCTAGTCTTATAAGTAGGCGACCAGCCAGGGCATGGATATGATCCCGCCCCTTTCCGTTCCTGAAATATAAAAGAACAAATACAAAAATTCTAAGCTATATACAGCGCCTAAAGCGCTTTTATATTCTATAAAGCTGTGAGCCTCGCGCCGACCAGCGCGAGGTTTAGTTGTTTACGCTGTATCTTGGCACCCTTCGTCCAAGTCTATGCTATGTCTCTGGCAGACTAGCTGTTTTAACGAGAGCCCACTCTGGGGCAGTGGTACCATTGTTATATGTCGGCGTATTATTCGGCACGTTGCTGAGTTTCGTGTAGGGGCAGCACTGTTGTATATATATTGTTGTGGCGATTTTAAACGATTACAGAGGAGACCAAACACAGGGGACTGACTGTCAATGTGTAGCCGTGTTGACCAGCCGACGAAGCTTATTGTTGTTTGCCGTATTATTATATTATTATATTTTCGGTTTATAGCTGCCACATGTTATATTTGTCAAACGTGTTTTGTGAAGTCGAGACACCCCTTTGGACAGCTTAAAGGTTTCCAAAATCTTAAAATATGAAATTATGATAGTTGGCTAGAGCGCGACCGGGCGACGAAGAGTAGTATAAAAGAGACTGCCCAATTCCCCGATTGGGACCAGTCGAGTTTTAAGTTATTAGGAATTGTTGTCGCCATTTGAGCTTTCATTTTATTAGGTTTTCGCTTTTGTTTTTGTTTAAACATACCAGGGTTGGTTTCTCGCCGTGCCTCCATGGTGGAGAGCCTTCCCTGGTGCTCGCTTCTGTTCGATCGTACTAAGGGCCGTCCTTGCGGACGTTGGGGTGTCGGAAGGATGCCCCGCGCGTCCGTAAGGGCCGGGCCCCGTCAAAATTCGTGAAGCTATCCGAAATTAATCAAAATTCTTGTTCTAGCATATCTCGACTGGTTCCCCGCTCCTCGGACACCTTCCTTTTCATTTACAGGTCCGAGGAGTGACCAAAATTTTGTTTTGAGACAATTGACAGTGGTCAAAGGTTCTTTTCCGAGCAGTATCAGTCAAAACTTACTCTAAGGCATCGAGCAGTGAGCAAAATTATTTTCCCAAGCAAGAACGATCAAATTTCTACGCCGAGGCAAGCGCTGCCGTTCCGTATGCGTCTCAGGAATAAACTTCCAGGAGGGCCGAGGCAGCCACGACCATCGTCGCGGTCTCAAATCCTTCTCGAGCGACACCCCGCGGTATTTCTGTAAATCGGGGGAATCGCGTGAATTTTAACAAAAAGGGAAAACCACAGGCACCCCGGGTCGTGCGGCTTTTCTGAGACTTAGTTAAGAGCTGTTTCAAAGAAAGAGGATTTCGCCAGAATTTATAAGGGGTAACGGAGAAATACTGACGACGTGGCCGTTTGCATCCGTGGGGAGCACGAGTTGATCCCCGGTTGTTTGAAACTGAGCTCCAGCGTCGAATTCTCATTCGTTCGCTGTTTCTACTGCTTCTGGTTAGATTTTGATGCAAACGACTGCGGACCTGAACGTGACAAACTTCGAGAGGCTCACTCGTTGAGCAGAGGACGTGACAGAGGCTGGAGCTGGCGGCGAACTAAAATATGCTGAGCCTGGGTGGGACGTGTGTTTTCTAACCGTGCAACTACGGGGGAAACCCACGTCGGCACCTTTCTCCCGGAGCACTCCGGGGGGCGAGTTTCGAATTAGCCAGGTTGTTTGCGGGCCGCTCCAGCTCCTTTCGCAATGGCATTAAAATTTATGGGTTTTCAGCTCTGGCCCTCGTTTAGAGTTTGCGTTACCGAAAGAGAAAACCTCTGTAGAAGTCAAATAGGCACATTGTGAGCCCCCGGGGAATCGTATTCGTTACCGCTCTAGGGCACAAGTGAATTAAATGTCGTATCGGCGTATTGTTTTGATGATGATATGGTACTCGTGCCGGGGTTCCCGAATTGCATATTGTATTATAAAGGATTCATGTGTTGTAAATCGGTTGCTGTTCGCCCCGATTGGGCGTTGTTATACGGTGTGCAGAGTGCAAGAAAAAGGACTTCAACAGTAAATCAGTTGAACCGTGTTTAATTTCCTGAAGCAGCTCGCAACATTGTATTAATGAATCACGTTCCCTAGGAATTTTAGGCTCCAGTGGCAGTCCGACAATAAACCCAAAGGTAAACTCAGTACGGTAGAGAATCAAGAGTAATTAATGTTGCCCCTTTCCAGCTTAACTTCGTTGGCACAAGCATCACGCAACCCTTCGCTTAATTGCTAAACTTACACCCCTTCAGTGCATCCTGCCTAGCACCGATATGCATCAGAACTGTCAAGAACTTCCTCCTGTCGCAACCCTCCCTACCAACCATCGCGTCGTGTAGCTTGTTCCTTAGCACTGCCTGCACGAGCATTAGAGCTAGACACCAATCACATCGTAATACTGGAACTCCCGCTAATCTTTAGGTCCAAGCTCTGACTACAAGGGACTGGGGCCCTCGCCTCAGTGCCCCGGTGTTGTTTTAGGTATTAGGTAAAGTCTGCTAGGAATAGAGCAGGGAATGTCGTAAGGAGCCACATCCACAATTGTGGTGCTGTTGAGATCATGACCGTACGCTCATCAGTCTTTAGGATTCTACATTCGGGCACGACTAAATGGGGAATTTTACACGGGCTACACTAGGATCAGAGAACCCCGCTTAGGGAATTAAGTAAACTATGAGGGAAAGGCGAGTCAGCCTTATTACCTGTGAGCAGGCTTAAGGGTTGACTCTCCTTCGGGGGACCTCATACCATTAGACACGTGGGCATTTACAGGGTCCAGGCCGAACACCCTGGTTAACCCGCCGGCAGCCTGCTAAGCTAAGCGGTTCCCTTAGGTCATCGCATAGATCACCGGGGAGTGGTGGAAGCCGGGGTTGTCCGGGAACCATAATAGAGTAAACCGTGGTGCAGCTGGGATCCCTTAGGGCCAGAACTGGTCCTAGTACAGTATTATGTACATTCGACTAGTATATCTAGTTATTACTCCCCATGCAGCTACTTTGATTTCAGTACCAACAGCGTTCAATGATATGGTTTATGTAACAAACATTGCGTGCGTTGGTCTCAATTGTTGTTACGCCAGCGTGCAGAAACTACTGTTGTTGTTACATCTGCAGTGCAAACATGTCAGTCTTCGTTGCACCATCGTGCGGTAACCTTTTTTGTGGTTGCACTTCGCGTGCAACTTTAAACAATGTTACGCGCGACTAAACTTAAAATGACCTCGGCAACCATGCTATTTCGTATTTTTGGATAAAATTTGTTACGGAACGCTTTTTGGTCAATTTAAATTCGACGTAAAACCGTTCGCGAACACAGCGTTCGCGATTGAAATCTAACCATTTTGTGTTCGCGAAAATTGAAGGAAAATTACACAAATGTTTGAGAACGAAAATTTGTCGATTTGAATGTGATGTCACTTTTGCAGTAAATTTGTTCGCGAACACTGTATAATCCAAATTTAAATGGTAATACATTAGGGAACAGAATTTGTGCAAACTGAAATTTCCAAAATTCTGTTGAACACAAGGTCTTATTTCTGGCACTTGATTTGATTTTGCCAATTTTCAGTTAGTGAAAAACCGAATGAAATTAAGCTTATTTTCTGTAGCAAGGGTTTGCGATTCCATATCGGTAATGACAGAATGGGATGGTTGCCGGCGTCACCTTAAGTTTACTCACGCGTAATTCCCAATTGTTTTATAGTACTATTCAGTATAAAAAATCTTCCTTTTTTGACTAATTCGTTTTATAGTACTAAATTATATGATTACATACAAAATATAATTATAAATTCGAATAGTTTATTATCTATGTCTTAGCAATATTCGAATAAATCATGAATGAAATCAGTGTTAAAAAAGCCGATAACTAACGCCCTTAATACGATCTGACCTTGCGCCCTATCGTATAAGCCCTTCCCCTTTAGCGCCATGGGCTCGTATTGCTTGCATATAACCTCGTCCGTTCGTTGTCCGTTTTCATACCATGTGTTTTATGCGTGCAATATTAACCGCTTTTCATGTTATGTTTGCCGATCGTATATGTCATGTTTGTGTATTTATACATGTATCGAATCCTGGAGATGTACCAGAGAATGAGGGAAATTGTGATTGTACTGAATCGAACTAATTATTAGGAAAATTTCTAGGCTTCTAGGGACTCCGACCAGGTAAAAATCTACAGAGACTTTCTAAGGATGCAGGGTCAAAATTATGACCGTCCGGGAGTGGGAAGCTTTTCGGTCGCTCTCTATGAGACGAACGGCAATGGCTGTTCGCCGAACGACGAACGGAACGACGATTGAAATTGCTGGGAGTAACTGGAAATAAGGTTATCAAATCCACTGGGGATCGTAGTAGTCTAACCAAATCACGTCGTACTGGTTAAGCTAATCGAAAACAATAAATAAGCGAGAACAACAAAATCGGATTATTTTAGCATATGCGAGAAAACCGAACGCGGCTTCAACGAGCCGTTGATGGTTAGCGGTTAGGAATTCGAACCGGAACCCCAATACATTTCGGTGCGGAATTAAATGAGCTTCCAAAGACGCTCTCCAGAACTAAATCGGTCCATTATTTATCGAGCTGTATAAATAAGTTCATCTCTTACTCGTCTAAACAACCGCTGCTTACGCTAGGTAGGGTTGCTGTCATCTTTTGATCATATGGGATTATCTCGCTGATAATGTTTTTTTCTCGTTGTCTTCCCGATGCTTGGGCGAACCTTGGCACGCCCTCTGTCCGACGTAAAATGCTCGGCCTAACCCGTTAGGGCTATGATACAGACGATTCTAGGCGAAAACGTCTCAAAATCACGACCATCATCGCGTTTACAACCCTGTACGATTTTCTATGGAATACCCTAAGTCGATATCTCAGGTATCGTTTTATTACTTCGACCAGTCTACAACTAAAGAGCATCATGGAAGTCCATTTCCTTCCTTCCTCCATGCGTGAGACACAACGCCAGTTTTTAGCAGTTTTCAAAACCCACTAAAATCACCCAACTAGGAGTGCTGTAATCGCTCCCTGCTGCTTCAGGAGTAACTCTGGTCTAAAAATTTTATACATCATCGTGTAGCTTAGCCCTTATGCATTTTAACTAGCTCCGGGGTGTCTTCATCCGCCCGGCCGTTCACTCGTTATAACGCTTCCCCAATAGTATATGTCATTTTCTATTGTATACTGTAGAAGTCGATATCTACTTTTCTTTCATTTTGTGAAATAGTATTATTTTACCACCAGCCCTAAATACTGACATGCAACCGACTTATCCGACTCGTCTGTTCTTGGCGAATGCAACGATGTGCGCCGGCTCTCAATCTGACCATCCCTTGACCCGTAGAGACCCATTAAAGTACGCCCCAAAATCGACTAAATCTAATGGTGGGTACGAAATTCTGAAAATTTTAGTCTCAACTCGAAACTTTCTGAAACATTGTGTTCACCTTATCGAGACAACTCCAAATATACCCAGCGGGTCCCCGTCCGCCTTCCTGTTACATCAAGACAACCGTCAATAGCGCCCCCACCTTAGTCAACGCTCTCTTTATTTTCACTGTTTAGCACTTTTATAAATCCACGCTGTGGGACAGGGTATTAAGTATTACTGCTCATCGGAATCGCGTGCTCACGGCGAGTTCAGCGAACGCCTTGGGGCATTGTTCCGCCCAGCAGTTACTCTGGGATAGCCTGCTAAAGCTCCCCATGCTAATATACATAGGTCGTCGCGCATGGGTCAGGACCTAATACGTCAGGACGCATTGGGTCTAACCGTCTCTTGTTTGGTATCAGTGGAACCCATCCGTCGTCCTGAGAACAACTTTAACTCCAGCCCATCGATATTCCCTCGAGAATCCCTTGCCCCCGCACCCTTCCCGCGCCCCGTTCTTTTCTTTTTCTTTCTACCTCTCTCTATTCGACCTTTTCGGTCGTTTTTTTGTTTTCCGTGTCGCGTTGTGGTATCGTTCTGTGTTTCTGTTTCTTTCTTCCTGGCTGTCTGTTTCTTTCTCTTTTGTTTCTTTTTCTATCTGTTTTCCTTTCTTTCTCCTCTCTTTTGTCTGTTATCCTTTCTGTGTACCTACCATCTTTAATTAAAATGTTAATAATGGTAATATTAATAAATATTATTGATATATAGTAGGTAAAATAAAAACAAAGGCCCAAACCAGCATATGTATTTATATAAATATTATATATACTGTATGTAATAAATAAAAACAAAGTCTTCGCTAAATTCATGAGTTTTATGAATCTGGCAAAATACATAGTTATATAGGTACAACAAATTGGAATTTTTATTCATGAACTTTTGACTGCCCTTTTCAACTGTCGCCGCGTTCGAATTGCGCTCAAGTATAACATATTTAGCGTCCAAAATTTATTGAAGATGAAGAATAGCAGCAAGAGTACGGAATGGTGCTGTCTGGAGGATGGCGAGTGTCTGGTTGATTTTTCGCGTTGTGTTTCTGTACTCGTATCGCAGATTAAAAGCTGAATTGCGCATAGCTTTCTGTTCGGGCTATTGGTTGTCCAATGCTGGATTTACCTTGGTTCCTAATGTTGAAAATATGAGAAATTACGCACTTTGTTTCCACTCAGAAGTACCATGTCAACTGTATATTGGATGAATTTTTTGTATGTCGTCTCACATCAGCTTATGAACTTTATAGCATATGCTTGCCAAGAAAGCTTTCGTGATTTCCACTGATCACGAGCCGCAAGGTATAATTAAAAAATGTTAAAAAAATTCTGTATTTTTGCGAAGACGGCGCTTTTTCTACATCGTTCTGCGACGTCAAATTTCAAGATGTGCATTTATTCGACGGAAGATGGTACCAAAAACTTTACAAAAGTAAGGTTGGGTCTCTTCGTAGACTAATTTCGTTTTTTCGTAGACTGTTAACCATTATTCTTAATCGTTTTCAGATTATTTTTCCCGGCAATGTTGGCAGTCGTCGGCAGCAGAGCAACCGCGCGGTTTCTGAACAGTGGAATTATTTTGTTTTGTGTCCATGCACAACATTTATGATTGGTGTGGTTCTAAAAAATTATATGCTCAAATACCAAGCGGCTCGATTTCCCCTAGAAATATCGTGATTTTATGCGAGTTTAATCAAGAACGTTGCTAGTCGCTAACATTTCAAATAACATTTAAAAATTTTAAGTAGATAAAAACAGGGGTTTTACCCCCCACACACGGTGGTGGGGGAAGCGGGGTTGACAGATGTTGAGTTTTATTTACTCGTATATGCTGTCATCCATAAGATCAATACATATATGTATGAAATACCAGATCTACTTCCAATATAATGACACATGTGTGATTTAATCTCACTGCCAATGTTGTCCCTTATACCTATTCCGTGTTCATTTATAGCTTATTTTTATAATTATAAATTTGGAAAAAGCATGTACCTTGCGAAACAGATATAAATGACATCATACCAAAATAAGAACTAATAAGATTCGGCTTGATTTAGTATACTAAGCGTGCTGTATGAGATAAAAGAGGATACCGACGCTGACTAAAAGCTAATATCAGTTTTATTAGTTAAAACAATTTGGAATATAGCAGATGTGGTAGAAATTTGTTCTAAATACCACGATAAAGACATGATAAATTAAAAACTGGGACCAATGATGTCACCAGAATGTTATATACACAGTATCAATAGACATAAAAACAATCGCACACGATATCTACACACTTACTTTTAACTGCTCTATTTGAAATCGTGTTTATCATAATTTTTGTTCATGCTTATTTATAATTATATATACATATTGCTTTACAAATTTATTTATAATATTTTACAACTTCATTTTTTAATGTTTTAGTTATTATTAATTAGATCAATTCTTTTGCATCCATTTGGTAGAACTCGTTGCACTGTACATTTTGGATGCTACAATTAAAATATTACATAAATTTAATAATTTCACAAGGTATGTCAGTAATTATACAATTAATTAATGTTTAAAGCCATTGTTTGCGTTTTTAATTTAATATATTTATAACACATTTTAAAGTAGTACACATTGAGTATGGGGAAATAATTTTGAATTGATATCATTAAGCACAACCTCATCATTATCCCACTACCAGAGAAATATATAAACTAACTCTCCAACTGTAATGTTAGAATAATGTGGTTTTAAACTAAACTTTAACTATTTACTTTCTATTTAAACATATACCTACCTTTTCCAGTTCTTTCCGAAATTCATAATCCAATTCTCTGCTCGAAGACACCGCAAATCCCGTTTCAACGGTGTTATTTTTTAATATTAATACAACACTTTTCTCTAAAGTGTTTGTAAAACCTCTTACACCTACTGGAACTTCAAACGTGGCAAAGAAAACTCTCCGTGTATGGCTTCTAGAGCGTGATGTTATCATCACAGCGTTTTCAATAACAGCAATAACCACAAGCAGGGGATTAAAAAACCAACTTTTCCGTGCAAAATTGGGAAAACTATGACCCTTAAGGAAATGGTCAGATAATCCAATTATTTCCCGCAAACGGTCACAAAGAAATGATACCAAAACAACGCGATTCATTTTTCCACAATGAATTGAATTTAAGTAATAGCGTCCAAAATGACAACCCAATTAACTAATATATGGGGAAATGAGCACCATTTAATCAATTGTACTATTAATCATTTCAACTTATTCCATATTGTATGCTTTTTATCATAAATAGGGATGTTCACTTAGTTAACATATATATTGTGTTATAACCTATCGACTTATTTTCTACCATTATTTCTTAAAGATAAATAACCTTTTTTCCTTAATTGTTGTTTTTAATATTTTTCACCTACTTCGATAATGAATTACCGATAATATAAGTAAACCTTACTTAAATTAAAACTTTTCAACTAATATTCATAAAGTAACAAAACATTATAACCATAGGTTTTCTGGTACGCTTATTTCATTTCTGCTACCTAACTAAAGTTAAGTTACATAGCTAATAAGTTATAATTACATAGCTAATAATTTATAACTTATATCTTAATAACTTTTTAAATAATAGTAGCAGAGCTACCAAAATTTATAACTATAGGTTTTGTGGTATGTTGTTTTCATTTTTACTATTTAAATAAAGCTAAGCTACCTAATACTTTTTAATAACTTCTCAACAAATAGCTAGAGCTTTTCAACTACGCTGATTTTATTTATTTTATTAAAATAACGCTATGTTACATAGCTAATAAGTATAATTACATAGCTAATATGTTTATTAGTTATTCGTTAATAACTTTATAACTATTAGCAGTAAAGTTACCAAAATTGGGAACTATATGTTATCAACTATGTAGAATTTATTTATTTTATTAAAATTTGCATAGATTACATACCTAATAAGTTATAATTACATAGCTAATATGTTTATTACTCATTCGTTAATAACTTTATAACTATTAGCAGTAAAGTTACCAAAATTGGTAACTATATGTTTTCGACTATGGGGAATTTATTTATTTTAATAAAATTTACATAAATTACATAGCTAATAGTTTACAGGTTACTCGTTAATAACTTTATAACTATTAGCAGTAAAGTTACCAAAATTGGTAACTATATTTTTTCGACTTTTAGGAATTTATTTATTTTAATAAAATTTGTATAAATTACATAGCTAATAGTTTACGGGTTATTCGGTAATAACTCTATAACTATTAGCAGTAAAGTTACCAAAATTGGTAACTATAGGCTTTCGACTATGGGGAATTTATTTATTTTAATAAAATTTACATAAATTACATAGCTAATAGTTTACAGGTTACTCGTTAATAACTTTATAACTATTAGCAGTAAAGTTATGAAAATTGGTATTTATATGTTTTCGGCTATGGGTAATTTAGTTATTTTAATAAAATTTACATAAATTACATAGCTAATAGTTTACAGGTTACTCGTTAATAACATGATAACTATTAGTAGTAAAGTTACCAAAATTGGTAACTATATGTTTTCGACTATGGGGAATATATTTATTTTAATAAAATTTGTATAAATTACATAGCTAATAGTTTACACGTTACTCGTTAATAACTGTATAACTATTAGCAGTAAAGCTACCAAAACTGGTAACTATATGTTTTCGACTATGGGCAATTTATTTTTTTAATAAAATTTGCATAGGTTACATAGCTAATAGTTTACGGACTTTTTGTTAATAACATGATAACTATTAGTAGTAAAGTTAACAAAATTGGTAGCTATATGTTATCAACTATTGGTAATTTATTTATTTTAATAAAATTTGTATAAATTACATAGCTAATAGTTTACGGGTTATTCGTTAATGACTTTATAACTATTAATAACAAAGTTGTCAAAATTCATAATTGGAGGTTTTAGGTTATGTTTAATTAATTTATGCAGTTATTATTGAAATAGGTTATATAGCTAATAATTTCATAACTACATGAGGTAAAGTTATAAAAATTCATAATAGAGACGCTCAATCTTATTTTGTACATAGCAATATGATTTTATGTTATATAACTATGTTGTATGTTGTTCATCCTTTTTACGACTTTGTTTCAGAATCTCTTAAAAAGAACTATGTTTACTTGTAATAAGTGTAACAAAAGCTTTACTACACGTGATCATTTAACACGTCATAATAATACAGTACACGGTATACAACTCAATTGGTGAGAATACTGCGGCAAGCTATTTTCGCGACAGGACGCTCTTACCAGACACCAGAAAAAATATTGTTCGACCGTCATGGAGTCGTCCGATCGAACGATCGATGCTGTTCCACAACTGTCAACATCAAGCGATGATACTCTCCAACCAACGACCAACGCTGTTGCGCAACCGTCGACGTCGAGTGAGGTTGCTCATCTAGAGCAACCAGCAACATCTACTACTCATCAACAATCGAGCGACGCTGACCACCTCGATGAATTGCATCAGATGGCGCAAGCGATCGTCGACGATTGCTCTGTTATCGAACAATCTGATTCGATGACGCTACGGCAATGGATCAAGGCACTGAAAGGGTACCTCCTCAGCTACCACATGGTACCCAAACATCGTATCAACGACCTCTCCGTTTTCCTGGCGTAAGTCACGTCAGATGATGCTGCGGTTGATCGAGACACATCTCAACCGTGGTGTCAAACTATGGATCTCCGTCAAATGTGTGCTGCAGAAGCTCGACGGTGCACAAATATCCGCACATTTCAACACAAAATCCCACGCAATCCTGCGCGGTAACAACGTTGACGTCGAGTTGAACGACTTCTTCAACGAGTTGATCAAGAAACTGGATGAATTTCAACGATTAGGATCCGGATGGGTCCTTCAAGACGTCCAGCATGCTGATGTCCACATCGGCATGTATCGTCCGCTGCGTGCGTCCTCTTACGTCGAGCTTCCAGCGTCGATCCGCAACAAGCATGCGGTGCTCAACATCCAGAACCGGGACAATAAATGTTTCCTGTGGAGTGTTCTGGCGGCATTACACCCTCTCAGTTACAATCAACATGCTGAGAGGGTATCAAACTACGAGTCCTATAGAAATAAACTTAATATGAATGGTATCGCATACCCCGTCAAACTTAAAGATGTACCCCGATTCGAGCACCAAAACAATATTGCTATTAATGTATACGGACTGGAGCATGGCGTTATTTACCCATTGCTCATATCTAAATTCCTACATCTGCAATACATCCATCTTCTGCTGTACAAAGAACATTATTGTTTGGTTCGTAGTCTGGATTCGTTATTATATGATCAACGACGATTCAAAGTTAAAAAGCATTTTTGTCCCAAATGTCTCGTTCCATGCTACAGTAAAGCTAAGCGAGATGAACATTTACAACGATGTCGGCACGACCAACCGTCCCGAATTCAAACACCTCCATCAAACTCCACACTTCAATTCGCAAATATTCAGCGAATGCAACGATCCCCATACGTCATATACGCTGATTTCGAGTGTATTCTCGAAAAGGTTCCTTCATGTGAACCGTCAACCTCCACTTCGTATACGAACCCCTACCAACGTCACACTCCCTGTGGTTATGGAATCGTCGATTGTTTTGGGTGCTGCAACGATAAGGTTCAAATCGGTGAACCTCGTATATATAGAGGTGATAATACAGTCAAATACTTCCTTAATAATGTGATTGAATTGTCTGAACAATATCAAAAAGTACCTCATAAACCCTTAAACTTGTCCGATAGTGAACAGGTTGAATTCGACGCTGCAACACAATGTTATTTGTGTAATACCCCCATGGATTGTGACGATAAAGCTCGTGACCATTGTCACCTCTGCGGTCGATACAGAGGTGCAGCTCATCTGCAGTGTAACATTGGATATAGACTTAATCGTGATGTAACGGTATTATTTCATAATTTACGTAGATATGATGGACATTTAATTATGCAAGAACTTGGTGCTATATGTAAGCAAAAGGGACTTGAAATTGAATACATCGCGAAAGGCATGGAGGATTATATGACGTTCTCCATCAAACGGAAATCAAATAAAGCTAGTAATCCGTTCATAATGGATGAAGCGGATGACGATGACGAACCATGGGATGAAGATGTGGACGGTATCGACTTCACTCTAGGCAACGATGATGTCGCTGAAGACGAAGTTGGATGGAAAATCCGCTTTATCGATACCATCCAATTCCTTCCATCGTCTCTTCAAACGCTGGTCGACAATTTGAAGAAAACGGGTGTCGATCGGTTCCAAGCAATGCAGCGTGTATTTGGTGATAAACTCAATTTAATGCTGCGTAAGGGTATATACCCTTACGAATATATGGATTCCATCGATCGATTTGCAGAAACAACGTTACCCCCTCAACGACACTTTTTCTCCAGTCTCACCGAAAGTGGTATTGGCGACGAAGATTATCAACAAGCGCAAGCTGTTTGGTGGGAGATGAACGTTCACAACCTAGGTCAATACCACAACCTATACCTGAAAACCGACGTCCTACTCCTTCGCGACGTCTTTGAAAACTTTCTATTGTTTTGTCTAGACAAATTCCGTCTAGACCCCGCTCACTACATCACCCTCCCCAGCTTCGCATGGGACGCTTGTCTTATGAAGACAGGCGTCAAGTTGGATCTCATCTCCGACCCCGATATGTACCAGTTCTTCGAAGATGGAATTCGAGGTGGTGTATCGGTAATCTCCCACCGATATGCAAAGGCGAATAATCCATACGTTGACGGATACAACGCTGCACAACTAATAAACTATATAATGTACCTCGATGCTAACAATCTATACGCTTGGTCGATGGTACAAAAGCTACCCTACAACAATTTCAAGTGGCTCTCTCAAGCTCAAATCGGTTTAATCGATTGGAGCTGTATTAACTCAAATGGAGATGTTGGATATATTTTGGAAGTGGACTTACACTATCCATACCATCTCCACAACCTTCACAATGACTACCCACTAGCTCCAGAACGTTTAAAGATTTCCGATTCAATGCTGTCCCCATATTGCAGTGCGATCAAACAAGATCGTTCTGCACCAGTTGAAAAACTGGTCCCCAATCTAAACGATAAACAATATTATAAAGTACATATCCGCAACCTACAACAATACCTTGCACTTGGTTTGGAACTTAAAAAAGTGCATCGAGTCGTCTCCTTCAACCAGTGTGCATGGATGGAACCCTATATCTCCTTTAATACCGAAATGCGTAAACATGCTAATAGTGATTTTGAGAAAGACTTGTATAAACTTCTCAACAACGCTGTGTTCGGTAAAACCATGGAGAACGTTCGAGCTTATGTTGACATTAAACTAATAACCAACGAACGGAAATTTGAAAAATTGGTTGCGAACCCCCGTTACTCCATGTCTTCAATATTTAACGAAGACCTTGTTGCGGTTAAAATGCACCGCAAAACTGTTAAACTGTGTAAACCCATTTATGTCGGGTTTACAGTTTTGGAACTATCAAAGTCGCTAATGTACAATTTCCATTACAACTATATGAAACCATTGTATGATGATAAATGTAAATTACTGTTTACGGATACTGACTCTTTATGTTATTCGGTTGAAACTAAAGACATTTACGACGATATGGCAGCACATTCATCTTTCTTCGATACCTCCGATTACCCCTCTGATCACCCCCTCTTCTCAACTGTGAATAAAAAGGTGCTTGGAAAGATGAAAGATGAGACTGCTGGTAAACCGATTCAGGAATTTATTGGACTCAGATCGAAAATGTACAGTATAAAGTGTGGTGGTGTAGAAAAGAAACGGGCAAAGGGAGTAAAAAAGACAATTGTAAAGAATAAAGTGCGGCATCAAGACTATTATAACATTTTATTCGGCGGTAATAATATGAAACATAAAATGAACTTGATTCACAGTGATAAACATGTGTTGAATACAGTTACACTCAATAAGACGAGCTTATCTGCATATGATGATAAACGGTATATTTTAGATGATGGTATTTCTTCGTATGCGTACGGACATTTCAATACATATTCTGTTAGTGATGATGATTTTATGGATCTATTACTTGATATGCGTAATGATAATGATGATGATTTGCTTATGAATATTGATATTGATGTTTAATTCAATAAATGATATATGATTCAACGTTCTTTTCTTTGAGCTGATATAGACTACCTGCGCATCTTAAAGATGTTAAACATGCAGGAATGTCTTAAAAGCTATATTATTTTGTATTTGTAAATATGGATGAACAGCTTAAATCAATTTACTTCGACGCAACTAATGTTGCTGGTTTCTCTACGGCTCCCAAGTTATATAGAGAAGCACGCAAACGTGGGTATAAAATCAAACTTCGTGAAGTTCAAGATTGGCTTCGCGGTCAGGAAACTTACACGTTACACAAACCTAGAAGATTAAAGTTTAAACGTCGTCGCACCGTTGTTAAAGGTTTAAACGATTTATTTCAGGCCGATTTAGCTGATATGCAAAACTTGGTGTCATATAATGATGGTATAAAATATTTATTGGTTGTCATTGATTGTTTTTCAAAGTATGCTTGGGTTATACCTGTCAAGAATAAACTAGCATCTACCATCTTAACAGCATTGAAGACTGTATTTGAACAGTCTCGACCCGAAAACTTTCAAACCGATAACGGTAAAGAGTTTGTAAATAACCTGGTGTACAACTACTGTAAAAGTAAAGGTATAGTTTACACTGCAAAGAATAAGGAGACCAAAGCGAGTATGGCTGAACGTTTCATACGAACGTTGAAGGGGAAAATTTATAAATTTTTAACATCTAAAAATTCCCGTAGATATATTGATAATCTTCAATCACTTGCAGAAAGTTATAATAATACTGAAAACAGTTATGGTTTTGTTCCGTCGGAGGTTGATAATGAGGATGAAATTGGAGAAAAATTATTTCCAGCGCAAGATGTGGATGTTCGATATAAATTTCAATTAGGTGATGTTGTACGTATATCAAAAGAACGTCTTCCTTTTGAGCAATGGTTTCAACCAGTTGTGGTCACGTGAAGTGTTTACGATAAGTAAACAACTACCATTCAATCCTCCAGGTTACGAACTTGAAGACGCTAACAAGGAAGTCATTTTAGGTAGATTTTACAGGCAACAACTTCAGAAAGTGTACGTTACAGATCATACATACAAAATTGAGAAAATTATACGCAAATGCAAGACCAAAAGGGACATAGAATACCTTGTAAAGTGGCTTGGATACCCTAAATCAATGAATTCATGGGTACATGAAGACGATTTACAAGCGCTGTAGGGGTACAATACGTACACGTAGGGGTACAAAGGGGTACAACATACGGCTAGATAGTGGTAAATGTAAGGGATATATGGGTACAATACGTACCCGTATGGTACAGAATATAGGTACACAGTGGTAAATGTAGGGAGATATATGGGTACAATAGGTACCCGTAGGGGTACAGAATACGGGTACAACATAGGGGTACCCATTGATAAATGTAGGGAATATAAGGGTATAATACGTACCCGTAGGGGTACAGAATAGGGGGACATAGGGGTACAATATGGTGGTGTTAAAGTTCTTAAAAAGGTTTAATCATGTAATACATGATAATTATGGATCATGTATGTAACAAGTGTGAACGATCTTATACTTCTCGTCAACATTTACATAGACATAAGAAAACTTGTAGAGCTATGTCATCATTTGAAAGCTGTGATAATATACTTTTACCTTTGGAATTACCGTTCACATGTGTTGTAAGTGGTCAAACTGGAAGTGGAAAAACGCAGTGGATTTACAAATTACTTAAACACATGTACTTTAATGAAAAAGTTGATAAAATTCTATATTGTTACAGTATTTTTCAAGATATATATGCTAAAATGTTGAGAGAAATACCCAACTTTGAACTACACGAAGGTATTCCCTCTGAATTTCCCACAGACTTAGGACACGTTTTATGTGTATTGGACGATTTAATGATTGAGGCCTCAAATGATAAAAAGCTTGCAGCAGCGTTTTCTCGTATGCGTCATAATAAGTTACGCACAATTTTTGTTACACAGAATTTATATCATGAAGGTAAATACATGCGGACAATAACTCGAAACGCACAGTATATGGTTCTATTTCCCAATTTCCGTGATCAGTCAATGATACATACTCTGGGAAGGCAAATGTGGCCTACAAAACCCAATTTTCTTTCAAGCGCATTTGAGCAAGCAACCAGGGAACCGTATGGCTATCTATTTCTTGATCTAAAACCAGCTACAGAGAGTGTACTAAGGGTACGACAATGTATTTTCCTCGATGACAGTCAGATGTTTGTTTATTCTTAAAAAGGTTTAATTTTCTTAGATGTAATAAATATGTCTCGAACTGTTGAACGTAATCTAACAGCACTGCAGTTTCTTGAGGGATCGTCAGCTAAACTTTTCTCTGCTGTAATTAAAGTTGCGCCTCAGTTTTTACTTAACACATTTACAGAAATTGCATATAATATCATACAAAAACCAAAACGAAGCGAAAAGTTCTTAAATGTATTGCAAGCAAACGTATTTCAATTTCTAAAAAAGAAAAAGTTACTCAAACCTACTGTGGTTATGTAATAACGGTGACGCAGCTGCATGGCGCAACTTCCTAACACCATGCCCATACGACCCCGGCTATCATAACCTCAAGGGCGGACCCTAAGTTCTGAATTTTACCCACTTTTCTTGGTCAGACCCAAGAAGTTACGGAGCTTAGCAGGCCGCAGGCGCGCTTCACGGGGTGTGTTCGGACCCCGCCCGATTGGTTGCGCACGCGTCTAGTATTCTGGTATGATCACTGAGGTCCCCCAGGGAGGTTGACACCGAAACCTGCTCACAGGTCATAATGTCAAACCGATATTCCCTGTCCTAATCTGATGGAAGTTGATTTGCTTAGCGAATTTGCAATGAAACGCATGATAATTTTAGCTTTGCTATGTGAATTTTGAACTATGCTGAGTTATCCCTAGCCGAACACTTTGTTTGTTGTAGCCATATGGCCCCCACAGGGTTCCGACATGCCCTGAAAGTTTAACGTCGGGCTATCTATTTTATAATGTAGTAAATTGGGATTTTGTTGATGCCTAGTGATAAAGTTTTCGCAATAAAATTTGTCTCTTGCTTGAGGGTGACGGTTAAGCCAATGAGTTTGACGAGTGATGTGGTGGACTACTCTCGCTATAATTCCGTATTTTTCATATACAAATGATGGTGGCAAACTGAACGTGTCAAGGCTTGGAATATTCCCTTCGTCAAGCCGTGGCACGCAGAGTTGGCCCGTCCCAAAGGACGCATTTATTTCGCTAGGAGATAGGTAACACAGAACCATGTGTATGATTTTCAACATTTTATTCCAAAAGTACATTACGATATAGAAATGCAAAGGGTAATTGGAGCATCATTTACAGTAGTAAGGAGTAAAAAAAAGTCGTATCCGAACTGTCCGGTCGCACATTCTCCTGCCTATTTCTACATTGAAAGACGGGTGATATGAGCGAAAATGTTCCCGGAAATACCGGGCCAAAATCTGTACCCGCGGCCTTTACTTTTTGTTAACAGTAACACACTCGGTTACAACGCGGGTCGCATATTCTGGCGTGCTTCGAAGTTCGCTCTCGGTCAGACGCGGGGTTGTAGGTACTCGACGTAACTTACGCTAAGAGGGGAATAAGACAACAGGGTGTCGCGCGGAATAGGTGGCGCGCTAGCAAGGCAAGGGCCTGATAAGTAGGCTTGCGGCAACAGAAGCACGAATACGAGCTACACATACGACATGCCTCGACTACGGAACACACAATAGTTTAAGCAACAAAGGCACGAACTATCGTACAGATAAGCTGGAATCCATAGTGCAAGTTGAGAAATGTTCTTATTAAACGGACCGGTTAGGGCACGTTCGATACATAGTTATGACAATTTGGCAGTGATAACCCAATCGGGCGATCACCAAAAACATCATGATATAAACGCGGTATCCAGACTAGTCAGATGCACAAACAAAAATAAACCCCGTACAGTGTACATGCTTGTCCCTACAAATCCTGTCTACAGTCCCTGTCGTGTTTATCACAACGCTTTGTCCTTATAACAGATCGTACACTAGTGGATACTCGATTACTCGTATCTCCAGCAGTCCAAAGGGGAATTGAGATTTTGCCCCTCGTCCTAAAATTCCGTAAGTGGCAGGCTTGCGGCAATGCGGCTGATTTAGGTAGTGGAGTACAAATTGATCTATGTTACATTTCTCGGGCGCGCAACCTCGGACACTTTGAGGGTCGCCCCTAGTTACTATTTCGACAGACTAAATAGGTGGGGGGGGGCGCGAGCAATTGTCGTCTCTGGCGATTTTCTAGGCGACCCATATCGCTCCTTTTTTTCTAATGTCTGCTTGAAGCATCGCACCCGTCCCACAACTGGGACTCACTTTCCTTTGGGGGTGGGTTGGTATTTTCCTTTGGGGCTGTTTTTTGGTCGGTTCCTGTCTCTCCTTCTTTTGCTTTGTCTCTTTTGTTTCTTTCGTTTCCGTTGTCGTTTCTTTCGTTTCTTTCACTTTTCTTTGTTTTGCCGTCCTCTCTCTATCGCTTATCCTATTGCCTTATTACACTGTACACATCGAAATTGTACAGTGTCTCAACTGCACTATCGAAATTGTGCAGTCGAGTTATCACTAAAATTTTAGTGAAATTTACCAGAACTCGATAGTCGAGTGGATAATACTGACGTTTCTGCAGCGGGCTTAATTTCCCCGTGCAGGATCGAATCTTAGCGAGGGAAAATGAAAAAGGAGAGAGAGAATACAGCAAAAATCAAAGCCAGGACATACATAGTACATAGCCTAACGGGCAATCAGGGATAAAATAGAAAAATGCCTAAACTCAGCGATCAAGTCGCTTTAGAAAGAAAAAGGGGTTTTGCACTTACTCGGTTTGGGGTCAAAACGAACCGCGAGCGGTCGCGATTTTTCTTTATTGAAAGGAGGATGTTATAGTCCATTTTCACTATTTAGGGGCTGGGCACAGTGCCGGGCGTTTGGAAGCGAGCACCGTGATGGGTTGTAATCACTAACCATGCGGTTGGTTCGTTTTGGTACGAGGAGTTTTCCTACTTACTATTGCCGAGCCTAACCATGTGTACGTACCATGATGGACGTTAGTAAACTTAATAATCGAATTAAGGCGATTTCGGTGCAAACATTGTGAAGCGACTGCCTAATGAGTTTGGTCGTGAGGGAGCTGTTGAGGGCTCGCAAATTCGGTGCGGATTCCTAGGTAACGCTATTGATGACCGTCTTAACAATGTATCAATCGAATATGAGATTATGCCGATTATGCAAAGACCGCGTCAAAGAAAATCGCTCCTTGCGGAGTGCCAAAACCTTACGCTTAAGCTAAGGTTCCTAAAATTTGTTCAGCCTTTTGAGTTCCCCAAATTTTCTTAACTCGTCCTGATAGATGAAGTTTTGGGGCTTTCTAAAGCCCGACGGAGGCTAGTCCTCCGTCCCTAACTGCAAAGTCAGTCCGCACTCAAGCAGCGGCATGAGTGTCGAACAGTCCATTAAGCTGGAAATTTGTAAACCATAATCATAAGCAGAAACAAGAAAAAAATTGCAAATCCCTATGGTTTTATGGTAAAATTTTACAGTGGTCAGCTCACGAAAATTCGACGGCCCTAACTCAAGAGAAATAAGTCATGTAAAAGCGCGTGGAAGAGAAGCGTCCGTTTTGATTTGCCTTACCTATGACCACGGGGAATCAGAATGACTTCGACTTTCGTGTTCACAACCTAATACCCCCCGTGCAATCACTCAATCTGGCTAAAACGGAACTCGACAGAGGAGGTTTGTCAAAGGCCATGTAAAAATATGACAGACTGGCATGGGTAAACAACACGTCCTCTGGCGGGCGTCCGGTCAAGCTGTCGAAACTAAAATCGTGGTCCAATTAAGTAAAATTTGATGATCTGTTACATCTTGATCTGGGGAAAATAAACCCCCATACGCCTGGTTCACCTCCTGACTTACAGTAGTCGGTCCGGGACAGCAATTGCTAGTCCCCTTCCGCGAGACGAAAGACGTCTACGCGGGTCTTCCAACAATCGAATTCCATTCCACACGCGAACCGCACGAGAAAACAAGAAAGCACGGGAAAGCAGAAACTGTTGTGAAATCAATACAATAAAACCTAAGCGTCGGAGCCGGTCAGTAAAGTCGACCGAACTCCGCGCTGCCGAAGTCGAACTGATTCGAAGAGACGACGCGGTAGTCGTCGCTTCAAAATTTTCTGCTATGTTGAAGCATGGCGATTTTGTCGCCATCCAATCGGAGAAGATCTTCTAACGCCCACTATTTCGAGTTCATACCCGGGCGCCCAATCGAAAAATTCCCCAACTTTTATTTTTGACAGCTATCGTAAACCCTGGGTCCCCGTTAGAGAGAGTCGGCTTCAATCGAAATCGCCGACATCAAGTTTGAACCCTCCGATTACTCGGAGGTCGACCATCTGTGAGTTTTCTCCCAAAATCTCCGATTTTACCCCATCTGTAGTCCCAAATAGTTGTCAGAAACTTGTCGAAAACTCATTACTCAGATCTATTAATCCTATTACCTAACTTAGCTGGGTCGTTATCCCCCAAATGTTCCGCGAAAGCTGGTAAATCACCCGTCAAATTTTCAAAATTTTAAATCTTTTCCCCCTACAAAGTACTCAATATAAGCTGGAATATGTCTTTTCTGCGTTCTGGTCCTCATCCATCAAATTTTCCCCCAGCTAACTCGCCGATTTGAAGCCAAATTTCTGCTATTTAGCGAGTTAGCTGCCTCATCCATCACCTAATTAAGCTTATTTGGAGGGCATCTGGGGCTAAATTTTATCGCCCTATCCATGGATAAACGTGCAAACATTGCACGTTTATATGTTGGCTTACAAGATAAAGCCAAACATTCCTAGCATTCTCAGCATTCCTAGCTAAATTTCAAATGTCCCGACAGGACGTCTTCGGACGTCCCGAAAGGGGGAACCTAAGAGGGGAGTGAGCTGATTTCGCGGTCGTGGGTGCAGCCCATTCCAATGTATCTGTTAACCTATCGGGGGTCCTGTTCAGGAACTCTCAGGACCCACGAGTGGGCCCTAAACCTACCCCCCGTCTGTCCTATTCCTAGGCGTCCAGTCCGTCCGTAAAACTCACGAATTTAACGTCGTTTTGTACGTCTTGTCCGCACGCATCCCGTTTTTTGTCCTTTTCCTATATATTACACACATATATATATATATATATATATATATATATATATATATATATATATATATATACAAATACATACATATCTATACACATACACATACACATACACTACTCATGAGCACACATTACACATGAGACACACAGACGACCTGAGCGACAGAAAGGTCGCTCGAGTTCACACTAGAAACACGCAGAACCACAACAACAACAACAACGGCAACATCAACACAACAGCACAGCAACCACAACAACAACGACACACACACATACATGGCGACAGCAGCCACGACAACCGACCAAAGACGTCGGTTAGAGAGAGTGAAAAGGAAAAAGAAGAACGGAAAGGAAAGGGCATGGGAAGGGAGTCGGGACAGGGGGTTCCCGAGGGAATTTCGAGGGGCTGACGAGAAATTCGGTCCCAGGACGAAGAACGGGGCCGAACGATACCAAACATGAGGGGGGTAGACGCAGTGGCGGGTCGGGACCCAGTTTTGGGTTCCGACATGTATTAGCATACAGGGTTTCAGCGGGCTTTCCCGCTCTAACGGTTGGGCGGAGCGACGCCCGCCGGGCATCGTTGAACTCGCCTTGGAAAGGCGATTCAAACGAGGGGTGTTTTCCCTGCCTTATCGGCAGCGGTTAGAGGGGCGCTAAAATCGCTACTGATAAAGAGAGTGTCGGTAGAAAGGGGGGCGCGTTTTCGGCCGTCCCGGGTTAACGGAGCGACTGACAGAGACCCGCTGGGCATCTTTGAAGATGTCTCGACGCGACGAATGCAATGAGGGGCATTATGCGTACTTTTGAGTTGGGGTTAAATTTTCGGTCGGTCTGTACCCACTTGCAGTCGGTAGGCCAAATTGGGGGGGCACCTTATCGGTCATAAAGGGATAACGCGAAGGCGGACGAAGACCCGCCGTGCTCGCCAGGAGCAGGCGAATAAAATGAGGGGTCGCATGAGCACATTTAGGGTCGGGGGTCAAACACGGAGTTGGTACAAAACAAGCAGCATTTTATGTTGAATTTCCGTGGTACGGTACAATATGGGGAAATGAGTGATCTAGTGGCGGAATGACTGATCGGATCGAGACCCGCATGGCCTCGCCAGATGCCTAAATGGGTAGACTACTTGGAAACACGCATACTTTCACTCACTGATCCGATGGTAACCAGAAAAACCAGTTGTTAGTATAGTGGTCAGGCAATTTCGGGCGTCAAAGGATGTTATAAAAGAAAGGTTGTGATACGATGGGGCGGAAAAATAGACACAACGAGTCACGAGGATCAAACAGTACACACATATATACATAACTATATTTCCATATAAGCCTGTCCCAGGTCCACTCGGGACCATGATCACCAGCCAAACCTAGCGTAAATATTGGCTGCTAATTGAATGTTTACCCGTTTGTCCCTAGAATATCTCAGGATTTCCTCCAGCGATTTGTGATATCTCGGGCTCGTTCGAGAGCCCTAAAAATTCTCTACCGAAAAGTACTCGGGGCCTTTCCGGCACATCTGAACCGTCGGACGGTTACGGGCCGATAAACAGGCCCGAGATCCGTTATTTCCGAATAATCGGAAACTACCGTAACCCATTTGTTTCAGCTTACTTTTGCGACCATTAGGCTATAGTTTGCTCGAACCAGGTAAAACTGATAGTCTTGATTTTGATCACCTCTCAATCCCTTAAATTGTCAAAGGCCTCCTATTCCCGGACGGTCGAAATTTTGAATTTCAGCGTGGAAACATTTCCTAACAGTCGAGTTCCGTTCTATTCTCCATCTCGGTGCAAATTTGAGGCTCCTTCCTATTCTAGTGAAAATGAACCTTCACCCTAACCAAACTTCTTGAGTACCTGAGTGGGCTCGTCCGAAATGATACACAATTATGAGATATACACGTGCAATGATACAAAATCGTATCAATAACAAAAGTAGATCAGTGACAAAGTAAACCAATTAAAATAGCAAAACAGTTATCGATAACCATGGCACCACGCAACCCATGAAAATCTACCTGCCTTAAACTATGCCTGGTTTCATTTGAGGTGCGTTTGAGTAATTTTCCCGTCGAAATCACGTCAGAGACACGTAACGGACCGGAACGGGCCTGTTACAGTTAAACATTTGATTAATTATTTTAATAAACATTATGGCACGTAAGATGGCAGTGGTACCTGTTAGCTGGTTGGATATTATAAAGAATGGATGGTTGCAAGATAAAGAACCAATAAAAATGAAGTGACTGTTTACGAAATCAGAGAAAAACCAGATTTATCCCTAATGTTTCCTACAAATTTACGGACTAAAGCTAAATTGATGTTAAACAATATTAAAGATTTAAAACTAAATGATAATAACAATATAATTTACCCGGATAGGACTCATGGTTCAAATATTTTTGATTTAATAAAGTATTTTGTCTCAGATATCAACTTTTCACCACCAAGACCTATTGACTCTGATAAATTTGAAACACTTATAAGAGGAGTTCGTTTGTCAGCTTTTGGAAGAGGTAGAAAAGGTAAAGTTGCTGAGCAGAAATCGAAATGGAGAACTTTGTGGGGGTAAACCAACCAATCATATTAATGTGGGGTATCTACTAATATATAAAGGTTCGCAGATCTAGATATCATCATTATTGAAAATGGATCATACAAAGTATTGTGTTAGCACCGATGGAAAACAGCTTGTGTTATTCCGATCTGGTTGGAGCATATTCAGTAACTTTAATATTGGATACATTACAATAAATGGAGTCAAATACAGTTGCGTCGAACAATGGTATCAAAGCGAGAAGGCTCGTTACTTGA
>JASANE010015198.1:0-10467 GCA_030248225.1 Trileptium ribeirensis
TATTTGTCCCTCTACGCTTTGATGTTGTACTATACTTTAGAAATAAAATCTTGAAAATCATCTTACGTGTCCCGTGTTGTTTATCTCCAGCGCAATAAGTGAGTCCAAATGAACGGGCCAACCCCGCGTGCCACGGCTTGACGAGGGGAGCATTCCAAACCCTGATACGTGCGGTTCGCCACGGGCATTTGTGCACCTAAACAACTAAATTACTGCGAGAGTGGTCCACAAAAGATTATCTATCGAACTCACTCGTCAAATCAGTACACGCAAATAAAGATAAAATTTACTAGGAAAACTTTATCGCCAAATACTAATATAACTAGGTTACCAGGATACCAATTAGACAGTCCTACGATAAACTCTCAGGGAATGTCGGAACCCTGTGGAGTCACGTAGGCTGTAAACGGATAAAGTGTTCGGCTAAGAATAAACTCAGTGGAACTCAAAATTTACATAGCAAATCTAAATTATCACACGTTTTACTTTGATTCATGCTAGACAAAACAACTTCCGTTAGATTCGCATAGGGAATATTGGTTTGACATTATGACCTGTGAGCAGGTTTCGGTGTCAACCTCCCTGGGGGACCTCAGCGATCATACCAAAATACTAGACACGTGCGCAACCAATCGGGTGGGGTCCGAACACACTTCGTGAAGCGCGCCTGCGGCCTGCTAAGCTCCATAGCTTCTTGGGTCTGACCAGGAAAAGTGGCTAAATTGTAAAACTTAGGTTCCACCCTTGAGGTTATGATAGCCGGGGTCGTAAGGGCATGGTGTTTTGAAGTTGCGCCATGGAGTTGCGTCCCGTTATTACAACGTTGGGGGCCACGCCGTGAGGCGTCTAAAATTTTGTCTAACCCCCATAATGTGAGTATAAAATTTTTGTCTTATCCATGCTCCGTGAGGCGTCTAGGACTTTGCTGTGGTAGGGGCAACGATGGTAACTGCTAGTAGGACTTTTGGAAAGTTTTATAAATAGAATTCACATAGGTTAAGGCTTTAGTTACGCGTGGGCCTCTCGCACAGTGGATGTTTTGACACGTGGTAGTGACTGCGAATTGTTCTATATGCTCGAATATGCCTTTGTACATATGCTTGCCTTGTACTTGCATGAATTGTGTTATTTTGTGCCCCTGTTCATGTAGTCTTTGGAACATTTGGTAAAACGCTGCGTTATTTTGCCAGGCTCTGCTCCCGTGGTCGTGGCGTTCATCCCGACCAAGTATGTATGTCGTGACGGGCATTGTTTTCAGGAACGTGTTTTAACAAGCTGCTTTGGCATTAACTATTTAACTAACTGCTTAACTAACTATCACTCAATATTTATACCATATTGGACCTTTGGCACATTTATCGGCACTGATTGAACGTTATTGACTGGCAACGAATTATCTGTTTGGACCGGCTATTTAATCATTCGCTCTCATCGGGACGTTGTCGCTGGATCGGCATCGATTCTGGTTAACGGGACATTCGTCGGCCCGCTATTCTACGACGCCGCATTGACTGCTCGAACGCTGGTATTTCGGACTATTTCGCCCATCCGAGGGACTCTTAATTACACTGCCGCTGCGGACTATCACTGTTCGGACTCACTGCATCTCGTACGTATTGCGAACGTCGCGTAGTGCTTACAACAGCGATTTTTGCCTGCTTACGACTGCACGTTTTGGTTCGGGTCTTCGTCACTGTCAACGGACGCTGGGCACGCACGTTATCGGATCGCCGCTGGACATTTTGGTCGAATATTCTGATTGAACGACATCATCGCTGGAAAGTTGCCTTGGCGTGAACAGACACTGACAGCTGAATATTGTAATTTCTGTTTATTTTTGTTTTGATATTTGCGTTTGCTTAATTTCTATAGCTTGCCCTATTGTCTTTGTACTTAAGATATTGCTTCGATGCGTAACGTACAGAGCAGGTTGCTAGTATTTGTGTAAGTGGTGTTTGATCTTAGTTTTGACAACCGGAGTCGCCATTTGTCTAACGGTGCCGTTGGTTATTATTGTGAGGCTTTGCTGACTGTTGGGTTTTCCGAAGATAAGAGTGCGTTTGTAGTTACTGTTACTTAAGTTCGAGTGACCACTCTAGCCATTCTAGTATTGAATAACACCTGCACCGCTTGTGATTTACAACCCGTGCGCATATCTGTATATCCGACTAATACTGAACATCCCTTCTGCACACATGGACTCTAACGGTAGCCATAACGGAGACCTACAGAATAATGACTTTTTCGGCTTGACTAACGGACATATGGAGGACGACTTACGTGCCAGGCCCCGACGTGCCGCTGGCACCGGTGAGCGACCGCTCACGCCATGGCCCCCTGGACAACTCCGTCGAGGAGAAACATTCGAGTCACCTGTACTGGATACAAGTACTGCTAACTCTATTCTACATCACCTAACCACTCAGCCGGCTGGTCCTCCAATGATCCCATTAAGAGACATGCCGACTTTCGATGGGAAACCGGGAGGCCAAGACTTTGAGAACTGGGTTCGGATGTATAATCGTCTCGCCAACGCCAATGGTTGGGACGATCGTCGGAAACTGATTTGCGTTCCAGCACTGTTGCGTGGACCGGCAAAGGAGGCCTTTGAGTGCCTTCCACCGGGAAAGCGTCAAAGTTTTCTAGGATTAGTCGCTAACTTACGGTTTTTATTCTCGTCGTCTCGCCGTCCGGAGATATCATTATCAGGACTGTGCACTCGACAACAAGGAGCAAATGAGCCAGTAGCAATGTACGGTTTAGAATTACAGAAGTTGTGTGATCGCTCTTTCCCCGATATGGAAGATGAACAGCGGGACACCATGCTTCGTATGTTTTTCCAAAGAGGTTTACGACCTGAGGTGCGTAGGCAGGTCTTCAACCAGATTCATGAGTGTGAGACGTTTCGGGATACTGTGGGTGTTCCTAAGCGATACGAGGACGCTAGCGCTGCGTGCCCTGACCCGGACGCACCTGTCGCTAGTAAGCCTCGCGCCAAAACAGTGAATTCTTTACTTGAGGAAGGAGGTGAAGGCCTGATCACACAGCTCCAAAATATGATGGAGGAACATCGCAAGGCGAACAATAATAACAGCGACACAATAAGTCGGTTGCTGGATGTAATTGATAAAAGGGTCGAGAACTCGCGCCAGCTTAACGCTCTCGCGCCGCCGTTTGTGCCTGGCTCACCTGCTGCACCACCGTGTTTGCCGCTGCCGCATATAACTTGTTATCGCTGCGGAGAACCAGGACACGTCATGCGCGAATGCCCGTATATCGTGCGTTACCCGCCTGCTGCCGTGAATGGTGCGCCGAGCCAGCCCCAGTTTACGTATCAGATGCCGCGCGTCGAGAGCCAGGGCAGCAAGGACCAAGAAACGTGGTGATGTCTGCTACTTGGATGGATCACCGTGACGAGTTACCGGTTGCCAATTTAAGGTGGAAAAGGATCAACGATGTCAATGTGGATCGTGTGGAACCGGCCAGGAGTAGGAATCGCGCAGACGGGAGTCTTCGTGTGACGACTGACATTGTTCCTTTGGAAATCAAGACGTTCGCGGCACCATTGTTTGACGTCACGATTCTTCCTAGGCCAGATGTAACTGCTGGCGATTTGGTAAAGGGTTGGCCGGGATCCGGCATGACTGAGATTGTGTGCGGCTTCGAAAATTTGACGCCGCATATTAGACGGAACGTAGTGTCGTAGTTGCGGCTTTGAGGCGTCGCAGTAAATTATGTCATTGTTGATTGTCAGTTGCTTCACGGGCAGACATGTGGACTTCACAAATTGCATGAGTTCGTCGTCAGTTGCTTGAACCGTTGTTAGATCCACGTCGAACCCTGCGGTGATTGCGCACACTGGACGGGATAACGAGTCCGCCACAATATTTTCCACACCAGCGACGTGTTGGATGTTACAACCGAACTTCGAGATGAAAGACAACCATCGAGACTGCTGAGCGGAGGGATTAGCCATGATCAGGGGTTTATGGTCAGTGAGCACGGTGAACTCGGAGCCATGGAGCCAGAAGTTCTCTGATCGAAGGCTGATTTGCTGAATTCGAGTGGCGTCAGCTTCTCCGAGTAGAACGACAACGGCCCCGGAGTGCCGTCGGCCACTTGGTTGAGCACTGCAACTACGGCGATGCCGGACGCATCGGTGACCAGCTGGAGTCTGGAGCTCTTTGGATTGGGAAACGAAAACCTCGCGACCGCTGCTACCGTCGATTTGACTGAGTTGAATGCCTCGCGGCTGTCATCCGACCAGTCCAAACGGAATTTTTCCTTGTCGGTTTTGCCCTGTGACAGGTCGGTAAGTGGGGCAGCTATCCTTGAGAAACCTGGTACAAAACGGTGGTAGATACCGGCCATGCCGAGGAAACCGCGGAGTGCCTTCGTTGTCTCGGTGTGCGGGTAGTGGCGGATGGCTTTGACCTTGGAAAGTATTGGCCGGACGCCCTCGGCGTCGATCTCGACTCCGACGAAGCTGAACAGAACGCATTTGTCCGGACGTAATCGTAGGCCGTGGTCATTGAGTCGTGTGAGGACCGTATAAAGGTGCCTGTGGGGCTCGTCCGTTGACCAGATTGCGACAAGGATGTCGTCGAGGTAGATATTGACAAATGGTAATTCCCTCAGAATTGAGTCCATGAGTCGTTGAAAAGTTTGGGCGGCGTTGCGGAAGTCAAAAAATATGCACCTGAACAGGAACAAGCCGAATGGTGTAGTGACGGCTGTCTTCGGTTGGTCCTACGCCGCCTCTGGGATCTGCGTGTAGGCCCTAACGAGGTCAAGCTTCGACAAAACCGTTGCCCTATGTAAGTCGCCCGAAAGGTCCGCTAGGTTGGGCATCGGGTAGCTATCAGGGACCGTTTTTACCAGTTGAGTTTCCGGTAGTCGCCCGTCGTGCGGTACGGTGTCTTGGGGTCCGCTTGCGGAGCCATATGTAGAGGAGACGCGTAAGGAGACTCACCGCGGTAGACAATGCCTTGTTGTTCCCACTCGAAGAAAACCTGTTTTGCGATCGTAAGCTTGTGTCCGTTCAGGCGTCGGGGACAGTTGAAGCATGGTGGTCCAGTTGTAACGATGTGGTGATCTATACCGTGGAGCGCCGGTGAGAAAGCTTCGATTGACTGGAAGATCATGGGGAACCCACTGAGGAGCTGCTTGATCCTAGCCGCCTCATCTGGCATTTCGATTCGAATGTCGGAGGGGGTTGATTCAGACTTCGTGGTCGTTGAGCAGCATGTCGTAGGAGGCTTTGCGTTGTGTGCCGGGATCAGACGGTTGTTGACGCAGTCGACAGCGAAAGCATGATGACGGAGAAAGTCCCCACCGAGGATTGGGTGCGCGACATCAGCGGCGTAAAAAATCCAATGGAACAGTTGGGGAAAACCCGTGAGTTTGATGGAAAGGTCGCACCTACCCTGGATCGCGACGGGGGTGCCGTTGACCCCGATGGCGTCGACTGGGCAATGGCGAAGGGGAGTGGTGTTCGGTGATTGAGACGGGGGCAGGATGGAGAGGATGGATATTAATAATCCATTCAACAGTTTTCGTTCACGAACGGAAGCTCTCGCAGCCAAATGTATGATCTAAAAGTAACATCAGTAAAATCGGTTAATCAATTCTACACATACTATAGTTTCAAATAATATTATAAAGTCTACATAACGTAAAATGGTAAAAACGGTTAAACAGTAGAAATAAGACTAGATATAAATTTATAAATACGTATATACCCACAGTTTGCTAGAACACACTAAGAAAAACATTTTGAGCCATCGATAAGCCAATCCGACTATCCTATACCACGCTATGACGATTAAAAGCTACATCGTGAATTTTTTGCACTAGATTAGATTAGATTAGATTTGACTATACTGGGCTATAAAAACATGCGGGAACATGAATGACACGTCCATTGCATCAGCCCGTTAAACTGCGAATGACGTCAGAATCTGGGATATTGCTCTTTGTGCGACATTTAATTGACCATTTTCTCATTAGCTCATATTTACATAAACGATTTCCAATTTATGGCATCGGAATTATTGTTTACCTCATACGACATGAGCTGTTTTTCATTTTATCCATAATACTAGGAAAAATCAACTCTATTTCACATAAAATCTATAATTGGCCACTGAAAAACATTTGCCTACCAAATAAATGTTTATTTATTTACATAGCAATGAGAAATAAACCATTTCCGGTATTGTACGAAGTTTAAAAGTGTTTGAACTGTGCTCCAAGTCACATTCATTTGCTATATTATTGTCTCTCGTGGGTGCGACTGCCACCGCGGTCGACATTTTCTGATATCTTAGGCTATGATGCTAGCTTTAAATATTATTGTGTCTCTAATTAGCCATCGCCGTGTCATGAATGGACTGTTATGCTATGGAAAAACGGTTTATGAAATGGATTTTATATCAGGATCATTAATGACAGGATGGATTTTATATCCTCCATTATAACGTGAACGCCGCATTATGCGCAGGTTCACAGAATTTCAGAATTAAACGCACAACCAGGGACAATTTTTTAAGGACAGCTTTATGTGAGTGATAGTTACACACAATAATATGCGCGTAATATTTATTCAGGCAGGTTGAATTGTCCTTAACAAATTTTAATCGTACATTAGTGCGCGTAATGCAGCATTCACATTAACTTGCGTGCATCGACTACGTACTCTTTCGAACCTGGCACGCCAAATTCACCAGAAGTGTCGTTTTTATGGCATTCCAGTTACGGGCTGGTTGTAGATTGTCATTGTACAACAGTTAATACACTCAAGTCGGTGCCATGGATCAAAGCTCCATCGCATGGTTGAGATTGGCGTAAATAAACTACTGTGCAATCTTCAATTCTGTTTCTCTACTTATTAAAATACCTCGCAAATTCAGCGAATAACAGTGGGCGTGCGCCGTTCATCTGGCTGTGGTCGCGGCCGTTCAACACAGTATGGCGGCACGAAACATGAAAAGAACAGGGCAGGAGCGTGCAGATATTCGCCAAGTTGCGAACTAGGGGCGGTTATCCCTGCTTCGACTCAATGTTAGCGAACTACTCAGCTATGCAGCGCACTAAGCAGGGGCCCTAGAGTGCTTCAGAAATCACTCCTAAACGCAGGTCTCTCTAGGCGACGAGTACCTAGGCAGGTAACCGAACGTCTCACACACTGCTTCTGATTTTACTCGAATTTTATTATAATTAAATAAATTAAATCGTAAAGCAAACAAATTTGTCGTGCCAATATAATATTTTATAAAAGTGAATTTGCAATCAACATACAAATCTTATAATAACTATCAAATCAGCAACTGTAAATATTAGTACAAAACTTGAAAATCATTCAATTGCAATATACGCAATGCTGTTTTGCGTTATAAATGTGATTGCTAATGATGAAAAGTTGTGTTTAGACCCATGCTAATTTTTGAAGATCCGAACATATATTATTAGGTGCCTATAGGGTACCTGAGGTAGGGTTTTACTACCGCTGATGGTCAGCTCTCACCGACCCACAAGGGTCTAAAAAGAATTTTGCGAATTTTCTAAATTTGCAGAAATTAACTAAAACTTGTACAAATCCTTATCAAAAAAGGAAAGAAATTGTATGAAATTGTTAAGCCAAATTATCGTACCTATTATGATCCGTATATAGATAAATTTTTGAAATTTTGTCGAACTCAAATTTTCAAATTTTTTTGGCACTCATTTTACAAATTTTTCTCTACCTTTTGCGAATTTTCAACAATTTTTTCCCAATTTCACCAAATTTTTTTACTCGTTCTTGCTTGTTTTTGTCAAAATTTTAGAATGTTTTACGTTTGTTTCAAAATGCAATTATGGATTATATATAGTTTTTCACAAAGGTAATAAAAATATAATAACTAATTCTAATAATAATCCTAATAAAAAACTAATGTTGCCTTTCTGGGTAATGTGACCTGATTACGTAATTGGTGCTGTTTGTTTTCGTCTCAGTAGCTCTGATAAGCAGATATGGGGATCAGGGCACCCGTAGGAAAGAGTCAACAGAAGGTGAGAAGTAGAAACTTACCTTTTCGTGCACTCTATTGCATATCCATACGACTAAAGCTGCGACAAATTTAAAGCGTCAGAGAAAATTAAACTTTAAATTTTGTATGATATTTTAAAAAACAAAGAAACAAAAAGAAGTCAAAACGGAGAAAAATAGACCCTAAGGCCTAGCAAAGTAATGCCCGCGTAATATTATTACCATTATGAATTTAAAACATATTGATTCATAAACAAGTGAAAATTACTCATTTCAGCTAAACAACATTTGGACCGCCGGCGCCGCTTAGTTGAGCTAAAAGTAAAAGGCAGAACTAAACAAAGAATTATGTTTGCCGTTTTCAGTTGTAAGCGGCCAGCCAAATGTGATGCTTAATAGCAAAATAATGACCGCAAACAGCAGCGCCTACGGGTTGCTGCATCGCAAATTGTATACAGGTATATTATATACATTAAGATCGTGATTATTTCGCGGTTGTCGCTTTTACGATGCCGAACTGACTGTACAAAATAACAACAGAGGTGTACGGACCTAAAGTAAACTCACGCATAAATAGAAATTACTCTTTAATCCGCGAACTCATTCAGTCGATTTTATCACCATTCGACTCAGCTGGCTAATATGGTTCGAATGATGAAGTTATACATTTATAGAGAATTTTTTAATAACTTTCCGGTGCCAACCAGGCGCGACTACGTCGCTTGAAAACATACCTTCGTAGTTCAACTGGAGAAGAGAGACTGAATGGGTTTGCACTGTTGAACATTCACCGAGATATTACTGTGGCAACAGAGGATGCCGTTGAAACGTTTGCGCATAAGCAGGCACGAAAACTGGACATGATGCTTTGATAATCCAACGGTGATAATATATATTTTGTTTCATGTGTAAAATGTTGATGAGTGTGCCTTTCATTCATCATCCAACTGAGTCGCGCGTTATTATACACCGAGTGGGGCCTTGTGAAAATTTTGCAACTCAAAAAGGTGGGTTCGAACCCCCTTGGATCCGCCACTGGTACCAACGGAACCCAAAAAATCGAAACAATTTTTGTCATAAATATGGCCGAAATGGATGTCCTCTCAACCGGTTGTCGAAGTGAGTATATCGCTACCATAAAAAATTGTCGCTGTATTTCCAAAATTGACCAATTTCGGTTGTTAAAGCAAAAAAACACAAGGGATTGAAGTGCTTGCAGGTCATTAAATCTCTTAATAAGATCAGCAGCTTGCTTTGCACATCAAGTTTCAATTTCAAGTTACATACGTATATAAATCCCCTAAAACTACAAAACCTTATAACATGTTGAAAACAAAACCTAAAAGTTCAAGTGGTGAAAGATTATAATCTTTCATCATTATCAGAAATACGAACTTTAGCTTTCGAAATAACCAAAAATCCTTGGTACATATAATCAATGTTTAACAGCAGTTTGAGTGCAATATTTTAGCAAATTATTAGAAAATAATACCATAGCAATCTGGTACCTATTATATATGCTACAAAAAAACGAAACAGAATAGCCAGAATGAATAAATTTATAATACTTACCAACGATAACAACCCACTCCATAAACCAGTGCAGTCCTTTGATCCACATCTTGCCGAAGAATTACCAATCTAGTTCACAGCCGTGGAGGCTACCGTATCAGTACAGTTGCGAAGGAGGAGGAACTCGATTACACCTATCACTAGTAGTGGTAGTATTAAGCAATCGTTTAGGCTATACATATAGCCAGAACCGTGTACAACGCAATATTAAGCTCGTTAGTAGTAAGCAAGCGAATGATAAACGAAACGTCTGAACTTGAAAACATGTTTCTACCAATACTAATTAATTACGTATGATCTAGTACTCGTCGTATCAAATGGTTACACACATTTTCCTAAAATATAGTAAAATAAAACACATTAAGTATTACACACCGACCGAGTTTTAACCTCTGACTACCTCGTAGGCACTTAGCTTGCTGTACAACGACGGTTAGCATCCGCTCGCTCGTGTTATATAAGTGATCCTTGGTTCTTAAACGTGTAATGACTTGTACGATAGTTGGTTTTATGAATGCGACTATGGTTTAATTTGTTCTGTAGATCCACGCTTTCCTCGTACCCGGACTCATGCCCCTTCCCTATTGTAACGAATCCCTTCCCTTCCCCGCACGGTCCTCTAAATGCATATAACGCCGCGCGTTATTAAGAGCGAATTTCGAAGCACGCCAGAACGCGTAACCCGAGCTATAGCTGATTTAGTTAACGTTCCACCTTAAACGTCTCGGGTTCAGATTTTGGTCCGGTATTTCCGGGAACGCATTCGCATGCATCGCTCCGCTCCCTTTGTGGACATAGACAAGGGAATGAACGGGTACGACGATGTCAATCTTTATCGTTTAAGATGATGCTCTATTTGTCCCTCT
>JASANE010015199.1:0-21381 GCA_030248225.1 Trileptium ribeirensis
CAGCAGAACATCAACAACAACAACAACAACGACAATGCCAACCGACCAAAGAAGTCGGTTTTAGAGGAAGCGACAAAAGAAACAAGCGAGAGAAAAATGACAGCGAGGTCACGGCGAGAGCGAGACATGATGCGGGCGGGCAGTGGGACAGGGGAAACCCGGGGGATTTTCGAGTGGCTGGGGTGAGATTCGGTCCCAGGACGAAAAATTGAGTCGATTGATACCAAACACAAGGGGGAAGACGTAGAAGCGGGTCGGGACCCACATATGGGTTTCGACGTGTATTAGTACGTAGCGGTTTAGCGGGCTCTCCTGCGTTAACGTTTGGGTGGAGGGACGCACGCAGGGTACGTTGGACTTGACGTGAAACGGCGATCCGAATGAGGGGTAATATCGTGGCCCGGATGGGAGTGTAAAAATGGCGCTAAAGTCACAACGATTAGAGAGAGTGGCGGCGAAGGTAGGGGCGCTTTCGTCGGCTGTCCCGCGTTAACGGAGCGGCGGGCGGTGACCCGCCGGGTATTTTTGGATATGTCTCGACGAGATGAACACAATGAGGGGCAGTTGGCCCGTTTTGGCGTAAAGGGGAAGATCTCGGATTATCTGCGCCCACTAGCGGTTGGTGGCAGAAATTGGAGCGTCTTTGGATGACTATAGCGGGTCAACGGGGATTCGGACAGGGATCCAGCGCACGTCGTCGGATTTGTACAGTCACGATGAAGCTACCGCATTGCACCGGTTCGGGAATGCGGTGGGACAACGAGGATGTAGAAGGGTGGGGGCTTGCATCAGTTCTATGTTACAACGGGATAATAGGAAAAGGGGCGGTTTTACCCGAAATATGCACAGGGGCGTTCACGGTTGTGAGTGAAGGCACAGGGGGCCTTGTAAGCGTAGTCAGCCGGCTAAGAGGTGCATATACACACAGGTATATAGCATGTTATAAGTATATGGAAAGTAATAGTCCTGTTTCTGTCTAGACAACCCAACTTAGCGTAAGTACCGGTTGTCTTTGTACGTCACGAGCGAGGCTCAGACATTGTCCGGGACGATTTTGGTGTCCACCAATAGTTCTCGAAATGTTCTACCAACATGCTCAGGTTATTTCCCGTGTCATGGTACACTAGCCGGTTACGGGCTGTTAAATTAACCCGACATCCGTCGACCTTTGTAAGCTCGAAAGCTGTCGTACGTGTAAAATTAGCTCGTTGCAACTTATGGTTTCTCGTGACCATTGCTTAGTATACAGCCAAAACTAGGTAAACTTAATATTTTTGATTTCTGTCTTAATAAACTTGTTAATTTGAAGGTGCAGCCAGGGCCTCCTATTCCCGAACGGTCATGATCGTCAAAGTTTTAACGTGTAGTGGCGACTGGTTGGGGTTCCGCGGGGTTCCCATTTTCTGTCGGTGTGGAGCTTAGTGTATAGCCTCT
The DNA here is from genome assembly GCA_030248225.1 of Trileptium ribeirensis. Lineage (NCBI taxonomy): Eukaryota > Metazoa > Nematoda > Enoplea > Enoplida > Thoracostomopsidae > Trileptium > Trileptium ribeirensis. The sequence goes on from JASANE010015199.1 coordinate 1,435, forward strand.
TAAATCGGTTGAAACTGCCTAATTTACACTATCTCGTCCAAGCTGCTTCGTACCACACTCGTCCCGGTGATCAGACAAGCACTCGACAAGTAATTATAGCATACGGCATAAAATGATAAGAACGAACCCAATTATAGCACACAGCATGAAATGATAAGAACGAACCCAATTATAGCATACGGTATAAAATGATAAAACGAACCCAATTCTAGCATACGGCATAAAATGATAAAAACGAACCCAATTATAGAATACTGCATAAAATGGTAGAAACGAACCCAATTATAGAATACGGCATAAAATGATAAAAGCGAACCCAATTATAGTATACGGCATAAAATGGTGAAAACTACGAACCCAATTATAGTATACAACAAAAACGAACCAGGTTATAGTGAACGGCATAAAATGATAAAAACAAACCTGGTTCACGGCACCAGAGCCTTCCTATTCTCCCAAATGAGCTCCTTAGTGTTCCAAAATAATTTTGACATCGAAATTAATGAAAAGGCGGTTAACGGGGCCGGAACGGTCCTGTTACAATAAAATGGATACTATTTATTTAGTATTTTAATACAGTTTTATCCAACGCCATACGTGTGTGTTATAAAGAGAAGAGAAAGTAAGTTTCAGGTTTTCGCATTGTATATAGACTGGCATGTGAAAACCATGAAAACAAAAATCAAAAATTTATCACTTATTGCGAGGAGTAATTAGGATAATCCAATATAACCTAAAAGGGCGTGGGATAGATTCATTTCAATACCGTTCTCCATATACTGAGCCTAAGCCTTAGCCTTAGGCTAAACTGCACATCTTATATATAACATACTTTAAGCCTAAATCGAGTGTTACTCTTCTCCCCTCGAACCCCAATCACTGAGTTAGTCTTGATGTCACCATAACACGTACCACCAATAAAGGTGTTACGAACCAGCAATTATACATCTTTTGAGGATAAATGTGTTTAAAATTTTAAACACAACACAGCAACATCCTTTATCGATCGAACTTAATAAGGCGTGAGCCCACTTTAGGTGCGTCACCTTGGCTGTACTTTTGTCAAGTCAGTTAATGATTGTAAAAGCAATGAAAGCGAACAAAACAAGATTTTCCCTTATATGCGGGTGCACGATTTGCGATGCAGCAACACTTAGTCGCTGTTCGCAGTCACTATTTTGCAACATAGCCTCGGATTTTGCTGATTTTGCTGTATTAACGCGATTACCAATCGCGTTTTTCTTGTATGTTGTAATACACAAATAGATCGCAAACATAGCACTCTGATTCGGAATGTCATTTGATGAACGTGGACAAACATGCGAAATAGACAAATGTGCTTGAACGAAAAATTCATTCGTACATCGCAGAGCATATGTTAGCGTTCATGAGAATACAAATACCAACGGTAAAAATATGAACGCAAATTTCTGCGCAAATCAATTCGTAATATTGACAAAAGAACAATCTTGGTGTGCGCACCTGAAGTAGACTCACGCATAACTGCTTCGCTAATAAAACTAAATATATTTTACGAAATTCGTTCCAAACAACCACTGGGACTTCGTGCAATAATTGAGAGAAAAGTGTACCATTTTGTTTTAGCAGTTTTACAGTAAACTACATACTGCTCAAGAAACGTTAGATTGTGGATTTTGAAATCCACAATACCTCAAGCTAAATTTTGTACAGTTCAACTCGAAGTAAATTTTGCCCAGGTGTATACGATTTTAAGCATTTTCGATTAAGCAATACGGGAATTCCGCAACATACAGCAGTTAAAGATACTTGTTTTGTTGTATTTGTATAGTCAACACAATTTGGTTGAATACTCACAACGTAAGAACTATGGAGGGATAGAATGCGAATACCAGTACCTACATCTTATTCAGTCATCTCGAATACATATATAATGATTCCATTACACTCTTCTTTGCACGGCTGCCTAATTGAAAAAATAAAATTTGACTGGATTGTGTGGATTATAACAGCCAGCTATCATGCTCTCCTCCCGGATTTCTGATTAGAAAGGCCAGATGCGTAAAATAGCGGTTCATACAACGCGGTTAAACCTTTTATAATAGTGAAGGTTTGAATTACTGTTTGTTATATATATCTTGTGGTATGTTATTTGTGTCTTTTGCATTATAATTAATTTATCATGCATCGAACAACGTGCTCGGTGTATATTATAGCCAAAATCTCGCATCGCAGATCTCTCGCCGTTTCTAAGGCAAACGTATATGTATGATGTATTGTGCAGGCAACATGTATCCAATAATGACATAATGATATTCGTTTACAAATCCAAACGCTGGGTTTCACTTAAAAAAGCGAACGGCCAACTAGATATCCTACTACGATTTAAGCAAACTGGACGAGGCACCAAAATTAATGCTGCTAAGTGTAAAATATCAACTATGCTTTTTAATATGGCACATATCGATAAAAGCAATCATCAACGTCGCGGAGGGCCAATAACAGACTCATTAAAAATTTAAATCAATAAAACTACCGCGTTCAACTTTATCGATAGCCCAGAAACGATGTATCAAACAGCAAGCAACAAAATGAGGTACCGTATCACAATTTGGAAAATCTCTCTTTTTCCAAGTATATGTCATGTATATTGGCCAATTGCTCAAAAACTGCCGATACAGCTGAAACTTTTACTTAACATTACTTAACTTGTAGTTTCTTTCTAGTCGAACATTGTGCACAGTGATTATGCAGAAGATGTTACGATCCGACGCCTCAGCGAAAACTATAACTTAAAATATCGTGATACCCCCAGTATATCCAAAATCACGGTGGTAAGTGGGCGGCACATTATGAATTTTTGGTCAAAACATGGCAGCGAAAGTCAAATTTCATAAAAGAAAGTTACAAATAAATACAAGTTTAGTGAAAATGGCACATCCATCTATTTTGTGAAGAATTTTCATGGTCACACACAGACAGAAATACTTGTGCACAATTGAAGCAGTTCAGCAATTGAACGTTTATGATTTTTTTGGAAAATGCGTTTATGGATATATTTATGACCATTTTTTTATTTTCTTACGTTATCAACAGACATGTAGTACAGACAAATATGTGGAAACAGCTTGCATCTTTGTCTGTAACAGCTTTATCGTAACAGACATTTGTCTGCTATGTACTAGGATGAAAAATTTTTGAATTGCAAATACCAAAACAAAAACCCTTTCCATTATGCCAGACGGGCTACCCAGCTGACCGTTGGCTTATTACTAAAAGATGCCCATACGACATCGCCTTCCTCGACTCTCAAGGGAGAGGTAATGATACACCTAGGCTCAAGGAATCGATTAGCTTTGCCGCCTTTAGGCGGGCTTTGTCAGAGTGTTCGGCGTGACCCTTTTAGGTTGCACACGTTTCTAGTTTTTTGGTATGATTCATAGAAGTTCCCCGGGGAGAGTCAACCGCTAGTCCTATGTGCCGTCGTCTAGTCGTCTGTGTACCATTGTAAGGTCGAATCGTCATTCGCTATCATTCACTCATGGTAGCCTGAATTTCTGTCCTAACAAGATGATAATAACTCACAGGCGACAGCCTTTCGGTCATTCGAGTCGTTCCTCCGTGTTCAATGTAAGCCAAGATTTTTGTATCTCAAATTTTCTAAAATATCAAATTCACAAAATTCTAATAATAAAATTCTAAATATCTAAAATTCTAAAACCTCAAACATGAATGGAATGGGTTGCCTTAACGACTCTAAACTCGACAGAGTGATGATTGTGAGCAAAATTCAAGACTTACAAATTTTGCGGTTGTCTTTGCAGGTTGAGTATCTCAACTTGGATGCGAAGCACCATGTTTAGAGTAGTTTAGCACAATCTTAGAACAGTCGAAGAAGCATCGAAAGGGCTATTCCAATGGGACACTCGAAAATAGGGAACATAAAGAGACTTCAAGCAAAACCTCTTGCGCTCAAATTATAATATATTTTGCCTTAAATTTTTTTTGTTTTGACTCGCAATTTGATGGACTACTTGGACTGGTAACACTGGCGACCATAAATATTGGAGTTTATCTTTCAGTCAGTATGTCCAGAGCTGTTGCAGTTCAGCCCGCTGCAACATTGACTTATTAAACTTGAAGCATTATTTGATTTTAGTGGGTTTAGGAAAACTGTTGACAACACCATGCCTGTTTGTTCGACTTGGCATATATATACGGCCTGGAACAGAGAAACGAGCTAATAATCTGTTCACGTACCTAAATTTTGGTGTTCAAGCAAATCCGCTCATTCAAAACTAGAATTATCACTTGCATTGTTCGCTGTGATTGTTGCAATCCATGTAGAGGCATATACAAATGGTATTTTAGTTTCAATTCCATATCCTAGTTTCATTTGCTTATTCCAAATTACTAAAGTGGATTTAGTTTTTTAATAATATTTACATATTTTCGATTTACTACTACCCAACATACTACATGATATCTGTGACATCATTGAAACATTTCAGATTGGTAATAAAAGCAACATAAGTACAATATTTGTACCACAAATCATACAATGATCAATTTTAAAAATCGATATATAGGCGGATCGATTAACAACAATTTAGTGTCAGAAAATAATCGGTGCCCTTAAGGCACTATATTTTGGCCTAAGAAGTACTCGGTGCCTTAAGGGTTCATTTCTCAAGGTACAGCGTTTGATAGTGACACACTGAACATATAATACAAGTTCGGTTTGTTAAATTTTCCCGATAAAAGTTGAATATATTCATGTTCCAATGAGCAATTTTGTAAACTCAAAACATGTAACTTTTAAGACATTTATCACTCTAAATACTAATAGAAGCAAACAATATTTTTGTCTGCTTGCATGATCGCTTCGTACAATATTCGAATTACTACAGGGAATACCTACCACATCAGAATTATGAAAGTGCTGCAGCTAATTTAGGTGATAATTACTTTATCGTTCTCATAAATTTACTGGACAAAACCAGCACGAAAGTTGAACCTGGAGTTTAGAGAACTCGGTCGCTGAATTTATTGGACTGCACTTTATAAGGTCATTTCGCATAAAAAGAACAAATCTGGAACAACTTTCCAATTTTGAATACTAGGTCACCAAGCTGTTTGGTTTTTTCTTATTCAAAGACTAAGACCGAGCAAAATTTTAAGCAGTCACTGTCATATTAACTTGAGAAGGAAAGCTCTTCGCTTTCATCCTAATAGTGTACCATATTTATAAAGTTGAAAAGTCCAAAATGAATTTGTTTGTGTGCATGAAATTTGAAAACAGTAAGCTTTGATAAAAAATTTTACCAGACCGTTCAAAAAAAGTAAGAAAACGAATTTTTAGAACATTTGGCATTCACTCTTTGCACTCATCAATTTGTTAGTTCTGCTTAATTTATGTTAACTATACGCATACTTGATATAGTTCAACAATTTTGTCATGACGTTGGAGTGATACATACATGATAAGTTTTAAATCCGAATCTTGCCAAGAGAGCTCGCTTGGCTTGTTTTGGCCAGAATGTATGAATATGTAATACATGCATATACATGGATCCATGAGGTATTGACATGTGCTTGTCAACAATGGCTTTTCGGACGCCTGCACATAATTATGGAACATATCATGAAACATCAACAAGTAAAATATCAGCAATTAATGTCAGACATAATATAAGAATTATAAATACCTACGACCCGATGCCTGATGCCTTGAAACAATTGTGCAATTTGTCGATCTGCCCACTTGCTGTTTAGAAATCGCATCTGAAAACCTGTAGCCTTATGTACCAACCTGCCTAATGCTGGCGGATGTAACAAATTTCGGAAGTAAAGATGCGGACGATAGATCAAACCTGAGGAATTTTATGAAACATTGTATGCGCTGTCCTAATAATGTTTAGAAATCATAAATCTCCTAGGAGTCGACCTGCAACAAACAAAGCAGTGATATAAGGTATTCGGTAACTTTGAATTGCTGTTCTATAGTTGTATATCCAAAATGCTAACATGGATTAACACTTCCCTGGCTTAAAATAAAGTAGGCTACAAACCAGAAGATTTATGCCTACATGTACCATATGACAGCAATGGTGCTGCAATGACAGAACTACGTAACAGTAACTGTGGAATAACTGAAGACCTTACGGGGCATAAAAATCTGATATAGTGTAAGCTGCCGGAGACATCGTACTGCGTAAAACTATATACCTACCAATACTTACATATATATAACTAGAATCAATTTCTTAAAGACCGGCGCGGGAATTGTGTCACGTCACAAAACAATTATATACATTTCTCCATATTAGGGTTCGTTGGGCAAATTCGGTTCACAATTTCAACCCCTAGATTCCGTACATCGGCTGACTCCTTACAAGAGTTTGCCAACACAATACCATATGTTTACAAATAACACAAAACTTTATATAGAAATGGTTAGGCGGTTCACCTTTCAAAATACAGAAACTAAATTTCATATACAGGTTATATTTTGGATCAATTTCCTGATATTACACACTTTTTTTTGGACAAAAATCCTGATCCGACGCCTGTTTTATTGGCGCACCGTAGAATCCATAGTCTGGCAGATTTTGTGTTTTAACGAGAATTCAAAAATTTTCCGACTATTTGTACGGAAAACCGTGGGGCCATTTACCCAATTTTCATTTCAGCGCCTACATACACCAACATATATAGTTTCGCAGAAGGAGACATAACCGCCCGCTTCTTGCACTCTTATTCTCTGATACTTGCACAATTGGAAGCAATTGATAAAAATTACGTCGACAAGTTTTATAATATACGATGTCCTGCGCGTAGATTTTTTTTACAATTTTTTGAATATGGATAAAGTGGAACTATCTGCGATTCAAATTTTGCATATTGCATATTGCATAAAGAACACACATTTGCATAATTCTTACTCATTTTGTTATTTCACCATCAGGTTACGTCAAATATGCAATGAATCGGTGTAAGATCCTTTCGACTAGTATTAAGCAACGGCAGTGAAAGATGTCAACCGGCCGTTAAATAGTATCGGCTGTAAATTGGCCGTTGGCTGGTAAAACATCTGTGCCGTCGTCGAACGCCAGCCGTCGGCTAGCTACAGACCGAAGGCCAACGGTCGTCCGTTAATGATTATCGACCTACCGACAATTACCAATTTTCTGCCGTTAATGGATGCGAAGCCGTTGGTAATCAGTTGTGGCACGTCGGCCGACTATATGTGGTCTCACTGTTTACTATTGTACAACAATCTAACTGATTCAGAATACCGTCACTTTTTGATGTAACTACCAACAACCAATATATAAGAATTTTGTAACGTCCATGACCACGTTGTAATGTTTAACTATAAATATGTACGTTCATCATTGAACTAAAATATGCGTCAAGGTTCAACGCTAAAACTCAAAGCCGGACGCCTCCCAAAGCTAAATATATTACAGTCTATCTATAGGCATACATGTTCATAGGGAGGGGAGGGTAGTTACACCATGAGGTGTCGGACCCCATTACAGGTTGCCCTCTTGTGCCACGCCGCCTTGGAGACCAGCAGACCATCCCTTGGTGACCCGACGTCGATCCAACCAGAACTGCATTGTACGAGGTGGAAACCTTTAATATGGAAATCGAGCAAATTTTCGAAAAAATGTTGAAGCAGCAGTCATGAAACTTATATTCGTAAGGTAGAGATAAGAAGGAATACTTCGTGGTGGCCGGCCGTACATTGGCTGTCGACCAGCCGTAGAATTGTTGGCCGGCCTTTGCGCCATCAGCTGGCCGTTGGGTTCTCTACGGTCTGTTGATCGTCGGCTGCCATTTGGTTTCAGAGCCGGCCCTTGTACAGCAGTGATTTCGGCTGTCAACAACCCATGGACCTAATGTATGTAGGACAAAGTCAGTAAATTCAAAAACACAAGAATTTGGTTGGTTTCATCTTGTTAACTAAATCTCATAATTAACATATGTTTTTCGAGGAATTTTATTCACAATTCCCTAATCCTGGTTGGTGAACTAGAAAAGAACGTCTATATATCGCAAGAATCAAAAATTCATCAACTTCCCGGAGGGGGTATTTGTTGCTGCAGGGGTCTACTGCATGCATGGTGAGAGCTGCGGCTGAACGCAACCATTAATTTCCTGCATCTTGCCAAAACTTTCCGTATAATGTTACTTGTTTATCTTTATGAATTTTGTAAGTTTGTTCACGATTGCTAAAATATGCGGGCTCAGGGGTGAGGGCTCCACATAGAAGGTTAATATAGCTTGAAGAGTACGACATTTCAGGGGCTTAACGCCCCACCTTTAGACCTATGGACCTATGGTTTATATCCTATTTTAAGGAACAACAATGATTAAATGTACATTATAAAGTCAGTGTATTGCTTAACCAGCCTTAAGGGCCCCAGAGAGGAGGTTAATATAGGCGTTAAGAGTACGAAATTTCAGGGGCTGAACATCCCATCTTTAGGCCTATGGACCTATAGTTTATGTGCTATTTTAAGGAATAACTATGTTTAAATGTACATTATAAAATCAGAGTATTGTTGATCCAGCCTTAAGGGCCCCACAGAGGAGGTTAATATAGGCTTGAAGAGTACGAAATTTTAGGGGCTCAACGTCCCATCTTTAAGCCTATGGACCTATGATTTATGTCCTATTGATAGGAATAACAATGTTTAAATGTGCATTATAAAGTCAGTGTATTGTTTATCTACGACAGGGTAGTTCCGCCTTGAAACGAACTTCGGGACAACATATAAAGTGCGCATCCGAAGTTGTCGCGCTCTGTGCTTCGAGAGCAAAGCTGAAAAATTAAGCCGAAAGTTAAAATTGTTGGAATTCGGTTTATTCTAAACTGCCGAACACGTCACTTCATGTTTAGATTCTTCAATTATTACGTACAAGTGTAGCAGTGGGTGTGGTCATATTTCGATAGATAGTGTTTAAATATTTACACTAATTTTGTTTGCGCCATCAATTTTATTACCGAATTTTATAGAACATTACACGTAGATTGTGGATGAGGATAACTTTCGGTTAATTTTGATACAGGTGCTTTTAGCAATAGCAAAATAACAAAAAACAATCTGTTAAAATAAATATTAGCTTTTTAAAAATGACGCGATGCAACGACGATATATCGTAGCTGTTTACTATAATTTTAGGTCAATTACTGGAATACTTCTATTTGCGTGGTCGCTGACGTCTATGAACTGTCACAGACTGTTGGATCATAATATGTATATGCGGTGTTTACATTATGTTTAGAGATGTGACTGTCAGTCCTCTTTATAGGGATGTGGGATAAAATTTGTTATGGAAAAATTAAGATTACCGTATACTGATTGCACCTATGAAGTAACTCTGCTGGTGCAATTTATTAGGACTGAAAAATTTTCGGATCACATTGTAATCACTGTGTTATTTGTTGCCATAACTCAAAAAATACTGGATGCATTAAAATTTTCAGACTTACGAAAATTTACAAATTTCGGGTTTTGCACCAAAACTTTATGAGAAATACTTTTATTTCCCTTTCAGTGTCAAGGTGGATAATATACGGTTGTTATATACGTTATACAACCCGACATACCTATTTGCAAGAAGACATGAAATATGCATTGATTATTACTTAATATAAAGAAAATATTACATCTAGATCATGCATTACTATGGTTCTGCGTAATGGCTAAACTCAGAGTTATTAGTGGGGGCTAGCGTGGTTGGGTGCAAATTTTACAATAGAAATGATATTGGTACTGAAGAAATTAGCAAAAAAATGGAAAATATAATCTTATGCAAATAATGGCGATGTCACCAGAGAGCTAACGGAGCCATAATGCTATCATGCAATAGTTCTGTTGGGGCGTTACCTTCCTAGGGTGGAACCCCAAAAGTCATGTTTACTCCCTGTGAGCCTCTTCATATCCGTATAATCCTTCGCGCCAAAGGAGCTTTGTAAATTTTAGCAGTTATGAACAAAAACCACACAAGTTTTAAATGAAACTGGGGAAATAGTGAATACTATGAAAAAATAGAAGAGCCGAAAGAAACTTTCTAGCTGTCGGCCTAGCTTGCTACTTCCGTACCCCTGAGATGCCCCCTGTTCTACCGCCTTTAAGCCAACGGAACGTCGGTAACTATGATTTATTTATACTATGGTTCTAAGCAATGGCGACTGCAGGATCAAAGTGCGGCCAAAGTGGGTGTGAAATTTGTTTGTCCTTTCGATAATACCAAAAATCAAAAATATAATTCATAACTAGAGATGGTGTAACAGTATCATGCAGGAAAATGCTGCTTTAGGCAGATGTGAATGCAGAGGTAGTGTCTGATATGGTACCAGGCGGAATTTTTCAGCCAAATAGTTAGCGAGGAAAGCGAGAAGGGAGGCGGAGCCTCGTGGGGAACGATAAGGCTATCTCCAATGGGCTTGCCGACGCCCCGAGGGGGTTCCAAGCCTTATGGATGAGATAATTCCCTTTCTCCTATATGCATGTATCGCTTTAATAATAAATTTTCAAGCCGGCCTTCTCTAGGCACCATATAGTACTTCGCTATAAGAACACTGCAGTCTTGCTATAGTGTGCCTAGTTGCAGGATTAGGTGTTTTAGTAGTTGTATTGTATGTCGTGCAAAATTCCATATGCGTAATGAGCAAAGTTTCGAAGAAATGCTAAAAAAGCATTTCCACATATTAAATGTCGTAGCCAGCAGTCTATTGTCCGATAATTGAGTCGTCGTGCCGGCCGTTGAGCCCATAATTTTACCGGCCATCTGATGGTAGCTGTTTGATTTCAAAGCTGGCCGCTGTCCAAAACTAGGCTTTATTACTTTATTTATGCTCTGTTTTAGAGCTGTAGTGAGTTTGCATTGCATGTTGAATATATCATAAACCAAAAAAATAATGAATGTATACAAAGTGAGCAGAAAATATAGTACGGATCACAGATCTCGGGTCATACTGATCGCGGGTCACTGTGCAAATGTGTCAAACAAGAACCCTAACCCTTCATCCTCGTCCAGCCCTGAAAGTGAAGCTCCCTTCTGTGTCTATGTTGGCTGTATGATTGTGATATGTATAGCACTGATTGTAACTGTTGGGTTGGAAACATTTATGCGCGAGTAAACTTAAGGTGACCCCACGAACGATCCTATTTTGTAATTTTACTAAAACTTGTTACGGAACGCTTTTTGGTCAGTTGAAATTCGGAGTAAAACTGTTCGCGAACGCAGCGCTTGAAATCGAACCCTTTTGTGTTCGCAAAAATTCAGTAAAATTACCCAACCTTTTGAGTACAAAAATTTATCGATTTGAATTAAATCAGTTTTGTTCGCGAACACAGAGAGCTTAACTGTAGGATCGATTTGATTGTGACGTCACTTTGGCATTTAATTTGTCGCGAACACTGAATAATTCAAATTTAAATAATTAGAAATCATGGAATCGAATTCCAGCAAATTGAAATCGCTGAAATTCTGTTCAAACATAATGTTTAGTTTCTGGCACTTGAAGTTGATTGTGCTATTTTCGGTTAGCGAAACACCGAATGAAATTAAGGCTTTTTCCGTGACAAAGGTTTGTTATTTGATATCGGTAATGAAGAAATAGGGTGGCTGGCGGGGTGAAATTAAGTTTACGCATCAATGTCGTCAACTGTAAAACTTCTCCTGGTGCTCCTGAGTTTAGGGTATAGCACCCGTATTCGTACATGTGACAGCACTTGTATTCATTTCGCCTTAGATTGATACCGCCTTGGCTGGGAGCCCACCATGATACTCTGCACATAACTGGTTTCATAAACGACTCTGTCTTCAACCCAGTTTTAAAATTTACCGTTCTGAGAAGCTATTCTATGTCGGCAATGTTCTATACTCGTTAAGAAATGTATTTTAGAATCCATATCTGGCAGCTCTACGAAATAATTACAATATTTTACGCGACGTATTTTTGGGATTGTGAACACAAACGTGAGAAGTTTTTTCGCTCCTGCATAACAATTAACAGGATCTTCTATTGAATTTAATTTGTGTAGCATACAACTAGTGACAATGGCATAAACATAAATCCTGTTTTGTCATTGTCAGTTAAGCGCGGCCACATTTTTTACACCGATATCGCATCCCGGAATCATAGCTCTAGCCGGGCGTACACGATTTCGTTTTTCTAAGCATAACAATTTTTTTTAATTATTGGCACTAAACCAAACAAATCTGGGAACAACAACTCGAATTGATCGACGGTCCGATTATACATTATGTTATAGTGATGTATTCTAGCTTGAACTCTGTGGAAGCATATTTGGTCGTTAATTATTGCAGTGAGCTGGGGGCTATGATATCACAAGAAGAATACTAAAGCGTTATACTTACACAATCTATCCAGCATCAATATTGGATGGTACCGCAGAATGGGATTTAGATGAAAAGGGATGGTATTTGGCTGCTGTATCGAACAAAATTCAAGAGTACACTAAAACATCTAAAACAAAGTAGTTTTGAACACAAAGTTCTAACGTTGCGAAATGGCTTTGTAAAATTACGGTATTAGCGTATCATCCTGTTCTGTAAATTTTTTATGTTTAGTAGCTTTTTTGGACATTGTGATACTGACTTCAGTTTAATTACGCATGTGTTGAAACTAGGCTACTAGGGCGAAAAATGTAATCAATTCAGACTTTAATGCTGAATTATTTAAATAGAAACTATGTTATTGCTTCTATTGCATTTGGATGCATGAATGCGAATGTGCCATGCAGCGTTCACAGAGTGTTGTGTGCAGTCACTCCACATTGTGGCAAAATTTATTAAATATCTTGTTGAATACATCACCAGACGGCGAACAATCCGTACGAAGTGCCAAAAATAAATCGAAAACCAAATTAAAGACATTTTCCTAAGGGAATGCTGATAATATATTTTTACAAACGGAGATGATAAACTAATACAACGCTGTTTTATGAGTATGCTTTTAAATGCTTATATTATTCTATATAATTTCAAAATGCTCCGGTTCCGATGTATGAAATGAAAGTCAGTAGGTTAATGTGCACGCAGGAAGTTATGTTGTTGTTATAAGTTAAATAGCTTATGGATCCAAAAATAAATCCAAAACAAAATTACAGACATTTTCCTAAGGGAAGGCTGATAATATATTTCTACTTATGGCCATGACGAAATGACAGAACAGTTGCTTTTATCAATATGCTTTTAAATGTTCGTATTATTTTGTAGTATGAAAAATGCTCATGTTCCGATGTATTAAATGAAAGCCAGTAGGTTAGTGTGCAGGTAGGAAGTTATATTACATTTCTTGAATTCTCAGTAGTAGAATAATCTTTCAAACCCAACGCAAACGGATCTTCGTTCATAGCAGCTAAGAACCTTGCATGTTGGCAATGCTCGCACAAAAATAGACGGAAAATATTTTGGCAATCGTTAAACGTCCCGAAAACTTTTAATTTTCTCTCGGAACAGAATGCGGCAGATTCGATCAAAATGAATCAATACCCAACTTCTTTGGGCATTCATCCTGGTTCGCTTCTAAATAATTATCGTCATGGTAAAAAATCCAGCGGTGAAAGAATTATTCAGCTTTGTTTTAGACGCGGTTGTTCTGATGAAAGTTTCAAATTCCTTCGTCACGCTTCCAATTTCATGTCACATTTCAGTAATATACCTAGAAAACCTTTTGCTCGTGTGGATATGACGTTTGGAGAAAGTGATAAAGACCGTAGTAACTCGAGTAGAAGCGAACAGTCGATGGAAAAAGGCGAAAAGTGTGTCTATTCGTTGTGGAAGGAATGTGTCTCGTGATCAAACAAGAAAAACTGTCAAAAAACTTATAAATTTGCCCCAATGTTATAAAATCGATATTTTACTCTTTTAATGCGCTCAGTTTAAATACAAAAGTTGAAGATTTGTTGTATCCTATTACTTCTAACAAATTTTTAATCCTTTCCATATCTGAAACATTCTTTAGAGATTTATGTGATGGAATTTGAAATCAGTTAACATATTAATATAACTATTTGAGATGAGACGACAACTCCTGAATTAAATACCGCGGTGGCGCCATGTGTTTGATCCCTTGATTTGTACATTATATTGGGATTGATCGGACGTCAAACAGATTTTTCGAATCTATTACTGCTGATATATTTCCAACTAATGCCCGGTCTATCAAAGTCCGTTTTGAATTTTACTATCGTACTCCCAGCACTAATATCAGATCTTCCACTTATGAATTACTTGGTCATATTAAGCAAGTCTGTCAAATCAAAGAGTCAAATCTGTAAAGGTGTTATCTTTTATTCTAGGCCATCTAAAATATCTTGACATAAACTTGTCGAGGTTACTGCTACGAACTGCAACTAATTGAAATTTTTGCATGATGTATCTACTTTAGTATTTATACAAATAGGAGAGCATCCAACTCATATCGCAGATTATGCATTTGATATTCTTTTAACTAATGAACCTAGTTTAGTATGTTTGTGAAATTGTGCCACCAATAGTACTGTCTGATCATTTTTGTGTAAAATTTATACCTAACCCATTTTGGCGAGTGTAGAAGCTTACAATTTCTGAGCCATAATTTCTATTTGACTGCTCTTTTAGTATTTCAAAATGGTCTGACCTAAATAGATTGGGAAGTTTTATTTGGTGCAATTTTTGATATAAATATAGCTTGGGAAATTTTTCTGAATTACTTTATTAGTTGTGTTTAGAAACACCTTCCTTTAGTTACTTATAACCGAAGCTTTAATCGCCAACTTTGGTCTCGTAAAACTGGTAAGCTTGAGTCAAAACGACGCGTTCTTTACAAAAGATATGTTAAAATACCAGCTCAAGAAAATCATATCAAGTGGCGAACAGCTGCAAATGCAGCTTGGCGAAGTAAAAAGAAACGAGAAACAAATATTGCCAGCTGCCGTAACGCTAAAATATTCTTAAATTTCCTACGAAGTAAATTTGCAGTAAACGGATATACCTTGTTTAATTTCTGACGCCTCAATACCAATCAAGAATAATAGAGAAAAACCCGAATCATTTAACAATTATTTTATATCAAACTTCATTCAAGATGACGATCACATAATGGTTACACATTCTCTAATTGATACATACCCATGTCTGTGATATAAATATCTCAGAAAAAATAATTTTAGATCATTTGACATCAATGGGAAACAAAAAGAGTAGTGCTCCAGATGAAATCCCACAACTTCTTTGAAAGCGGCTATGTCTCCAAATTGTTAAACCTTTATATGTCATTTTCAAATGTTCTCTGACAATTGGTAAATTACATAATCAGTGGAAATTTGGAAATTATCACGAAACATTGCCCTTACACTAGAAAGGTCCCAAATCTAGCATTGAAAATTATCGTCCTATAGCTATTCTTTGTGCTTGTAGCAAGCTGTTAGAATGTATTGTATATCATAACTTGATTGATCATATCCGTTGTAATAAAATACTGGTTGATTACCCAGCACGGATTTATAACCAAGCTTTCCACAGGTGCCCAACTGCTTGATTATGTCAATGATTGGACAAAATTTTATTGATCATGGCTATTTTCTTGACTTGATTTCCTTGGATGTAGCTATCGCTTTTGATAGCGTATTGCACTTGAAATTGGTTGAATGCCTTGCAAACATCGATATCAGTGGCAATTCATTAAGTTGGTTTCGTGACTATCTTTCACAACGTAGTTAATTTGTTGAAATGAACAAAGCTCGGTCACAAACTAGCTCTGTACTTTCAAGTGTCCCGCAAGGTAGTATTCTTGGACATATGTTGTTTACAATATACAATTTTAATGGGTGATAATGTTCAATATTCAATCGTAAAATTATTTGCTGATGACTCTAAGCAATACTTCTCGTTTATAAATGCGACAGATACGGCATTTCTGCAAGACAATATTAATTCTGTTGCTGTCTGATACAGTAATGCTCAATAACAAATTGCAACCTATAAACGTGCCACCCTTAACGTAGGTAACGTGAATAATCTTACACTATATTTAATAGATCAGCAACAAATTCTGTCATTTCACAATTTTAATGGTTCAGGAGTTTTATTTTCAAATAATTTTAATTTTTTTGAACATATTAACAAAATTGGAAATTCAGGTTCACAACCTGTCGGGCTTTGTCTTTCTAGTATTTAAGTGTGAAAATATAAATCTCATGTAATTGTGAAACTGAAATGTACTTTCTGCATATGTTATGGAATATTGTCCTGAAGTATGTAATCTGGATTTTATAAATGAAACTGATAGTATCAAGAGAGTGCATGGTGTCTTTGCTAACAGTTTACTTAGTTTTTATAATTTATCTTATACCGAACGGCTCACACGTCTTCATCTTCGAACTTTGAAGCGTGAAGGTTAAAGCCTTGATTTGATTATGGTCCGTAAAATATTTCATGGTCTAGTTCATCTTTTACTTTAGGTCCTGTTTCACTCTTCGCCAAGTTTCGCTTACACGATAAAATAAATTACAAGCTATTTATTCACAGAGCTAGTTTAGACTTAAGGAAGTACTCATTTTCTCAAAAAATAGTACACCCTTTAAACAGTTTGCCAGTCTCAATTGTGATTGCTCCGTCCCTAACAGTCCTTAAAAATCGTTTGTCTGATACTAATTTAGTTATCCTTGGTTGGGATAATTGGCGACCCCTAACCTGTTTAACTTTATAACTGTTGTATTGTTTTCTCTGTCCTAGTTTTACTAATACTAAGGTTGGTTGCCCAAATGAACAAGCAAACAATGAAACTTTTAAATATATATGCTGATCTTATTTCACATAATTCGTACTCGTTACTACGACCACTACATGAAGCTGACTACTTGACTCAGTTTACAAATAGTATGAATTCTGGTTTAAGTGCCACTATTCGTAGTTTCATAAATACATTAAAACACAGCAAAATCTCGTTTATAATTCCGTGAATTTAAAGCTTTCGAACGTAATTTTTAGCCAAATACATTTTCATCATAACAAGTATGAGTGTATTGATTATTTTTCCATTATCAATACATCGCTTTTTTCAGCCAGAATCCTCTTGTTGAGGCAATAGTTACAATGTTAGCTCATCGGCGCGTAGTAAAGCCGGAATTTTTACCAAAGAGAAAATTTATTTAGTAACATTTTTTCGTTTTTGATTTTTGATTTGTTAATAGTTATGTCATAATAGCATTTCAATTTATTTGTTAAATTCTGAGTGTAGTTATTTTAGCTTCAATATCATAGGATTCAGACAACTAACTCTACACTTCCAAGCGACACCGTCATAAGATTGCGGTAGTTTCACCATGGTAGACATCATGCAACTAACGCTATACATTAAAACGATAACACAGACGTGTTATTGCAAAAATCTTTGACCCTGCGGGTACCCAGCCAGAATTTTATAGAAGAGAAAAAATATTTGAGCCTAAATGCTTGTTTGTCCAGGGCCACTAGGCCCGTGCCCGCGAGCTCAGAAAATTTTTTCAGGAACGCAGAGCACAAAAATTGTAATTCTATGTCCGAGGTATTGGGAATTTATGGTTTTTGGGTATTGGGAATTTATGGGTATTGGTTATACATTACAAACGCATTCTGATGTAATTAGCTTTAAATTTTATTTCTTTGGCAGCAACTGCTACTACGAAGATTCCAAGACCGGGTGTGGATGCATGTTCCTCGACCATCTTCTTACCTCTTAAACAGTTACCCAAAACTAAAGCTTGCGCGCATTTCGTGCAGTTAAGCACATTTTTAAATTGTGAGACTGTCTTGTTTCTTCACAGGCTCTATGTACATCTGTATGTTTATAAACCTGGTAGTGACGGTATCCACTAACAGGGCCTTTCATGTTGCAGTTACTGAATGAGCTATCCAGTTTTTCAAAGTGTATCCAATGCAAGGAAGCACAATATGCAATTCGCCAGCGGCCACCAAAAAGAAACTATGAAATTTATTCAACATCGTCCACAGTCTGCGTAAATAGGGTTTCTTAACAAGGGAGCGTTTTAGGTTACAACCACTGAAATAGAACCAGCAGTCACCAAAAAGAAAACACGAAATTCTTTCAATGTCGTCCATAGTTGTTTTAAATAGGAATTCCTTGAAAAAAGAGCGGGTTTTAGCCAAAAACCGCTACAATAGAACCATATAGTCTATTAAACAACATAAACTAAAAGAAATGCCCTATTCAAGCTAAAACGTAAAGTTTGCAAGACAATGCCCACTAAATGGAACTGCTACAACTTTTTAACCGTGCCCAGTAATAGTATCAATTTTTTGCAAACAGAGCCCAAACCAAGGGAATCACTACCTCATGTCAGCAAACTCCAGATGAAGGAACCCACTATGTCATTTAGAATGAATTCGATCTCTCCTAAGCAAGGAGCGTTCTATAATGTTGACGTGATCTGCAGCGAACAATGATGTTATTTAAAAAAATTCACATAAAGAAATTAGGCATGACTTATTGCGAATACTGCATCATGAGGTCTTGTAATTGTAGAGTACAAAATATGGCTTTAATTTTCAACGCTACAATATCAAGTGTTTCACTAGTTGTAGGATTTACGTGAAACCCCTGTCTAGAAGGACTATATCGGCATTTTTGATTAAGCATATCACTTACTACATGATCAAGACTTACCATTAAGCGTAGTATATCGAGAAAAGCATAATTTGAGATACCATATCTCCTCCATGCGTTTCAAATAAGACGATATGCAATTTAAAACGGTTCTCTGGATTTATAACGCATGTTTTGTAGCCCTCAGCAAGAAAGTATATGGCGCAGCGAAGTATTAAATCAGTTTGTCCTTTTACGTTGCTCAAAAAATATTTCTATTATATACCAAAAGAAAAGTAAATAGCTTTAAAACTACAGGAGTGAATTTTATAGCGATGAGTTGTATGGCGCGGGAATAGCGCGAGAGGTGTTAGACCCGTATCGGCGACCACCCTGTCCGTCCAGAGACGAATCTTGCATCGTTCAAATTACGACCCCTAGATTTTTTGGTGGTTAATAACGAAAATGTAGTGCTGACAATGGAATTGGTAAAGACAATTAACGTAGAGATCAATATAAACATGTGTGTAATACTGGCGGGGTAGTGACTATTATATTTAGATTTTAAGATATCTGCGTGGATGTGGTAGGCCGTTTTTGAATGCACTAAAAGTTTGTTTACCTGTGACACTATATGGGTCCTCTCTTTCTGTATTTCATAGCTGACTACGAATTTGCGTTTTTAGTTGAAAGGCCCCGCTGGAACCCTGTCATTGGCATTTTACGTCATTTAATGACGGATATTTGTAGTATCACAAACAATACTTAACTAGGTGCAAGTTTTGTATATTTAGTCCTTGAGATATAAAAAATACACTCCACAAAATCTTTTGTTTTACTATAACGCAATTTGTGACGTGAAGTCTCTAAACCGGCTGCAATTTACAAATAGACTTGAAATTTTCCGCGTGACAAAACATAAATCTTTCAATATCTACGTTTTGACCTTTATGTAAAATTGTCGAAGTTCTAAGTTGCGGAAGATGGTCAGTCGAAGGTCACATTTAAAATATTTTTTGCTACATTTTTACAAAACACTGAACTAAGTTACCTTTCAATTGAAGTGTCATTTTATGTGTAAAATTTAAAACAATTTTTATCAAAATCGACATGATTGGCGAAATAATTGCATCAACAGATGTCACTAGGATCAAAAAGTTTGTTCGAAACATAAAAAGCCGTCGTAGGTGAAAGTCATCGAACATCGACAAAACGTCGTAAATTATCTACATAATTGTATATTGTATATATTTAATTTCATATTTATGGATTCATGTCTAATAATAATAATATATTACCAAAACCTAATTTAACACTGGCCTAACAGCAATACAGGAAAACTGAACGAGTACATT
>JASANE010015202.1:0-16796 GCA_030248225.1 Trileptium ribeirensis
ATAAATAACATCAGTAGTATATAAAAACTACGTGCTGCATGGAAAAGCACTAGAAGCTTGCAATTTTTCCAATGTTTTTCGTAATTTTAAGAGGTCATCACATTTTCCCGAAAAATCAGAGAGCTGATTTAGCTAAATTTTTGAAAACAGTGCTAAATAGTCTACAATAGTTGTTATTAAATCCAATTTGACCAGTATGTCGCTCCAAAATACTATGTTAAAGTTGGTAGATTTTACCCTTTAATTCGTATCAGTTTAAGTTAGTAGTATATATGTTTACGATAAACGGAATATGTGGAAGCTAATTTTAATATTGAATTCTTAAACTCATCCTATCTTAAGCAGGAAAAATGATTTCTTAGATGCGTCCACGAGAATGAGGTTTACCTAAAACTATCATCTGTCGTTTAAAACACATTTCGTGCCTATAATGTTGTGAGGACATTTTGTCTCCCAAATATATGTATTTAAATTAAAACCGCTAGAACTAAGAACGGTACACCTAAGGTCTCGCCGCCAAATTTAAATTGTTCCCAAATAATTGAAATTTTGCACAGGATACTTTGATATATTGATACGGTTAGCAAAATGTTTGCAAACATTAATGATGCGTAAAGTATAAAATGAAAAATATGGTACACTCGTTTTAGATACAGCAATTGTACTTCTTGACTTTTTATTTATCCATAACGCAGCATATAGAGTACTTTTTGAAATATTAATTATCATTCTATTATATTCTACAAAACAAACATTGAACTTAATGGTTCAAAACATTACGCAATTGCATAGGCAATTAAGTATAGAATTTTTGATTATTGATGATTTATATATTAATTGTAAACACCTTTTGAACACCCAAAATATAAAACAATTTCAACTTTAATTAATGGAAAGTTACGCTTATTTAATAGACAGATTTTCAAAATCAACTCCATGTTATTTTATAAGTATAGTGTGCTTACGGTTACAAATTTAGATAAGCTGCGCTACATTGTCAATTTTGGTTGTACACTAGTTCGTTATTTGCGTTTTCGTTATCAAGTGTCTAAAATATGAAAGTTTGGTTCAAAACCTATGAATAACTTGTGAATAACTTAATCTATATGACTAAATTTTGTTCACTACGTTGATGAATGTACTACATATTCAGCGATGTGATTTTCAGTGTATTGCGTGAGTCCACTTTCGGTGGGTATGCCTGGGATTTTCTTTTGTCTGGTCAGTTCAAAAGTCGGTGACAGCGCACAAATCACGATTTTCCATTATATAGGCAGTCACGATTTATTATAAAGCAATAACGGTCACTGTTTTACGAATTCCATCAAAATTTATTGACTACATTAACTTCAAAACGCGTTTCAACAACATTTTTTGATCGCAAACTTTAAAAACTCAATCCACTAACACAGATATCTGGTTCGGCTTGTCATTCAATGATTGCTGGCGAAGGTGAAAAATTAAAAAAATATGGTCGCACGTAAACTATGCTCGTGCATCACAGAGCCCCTGTTCACATTCGTTAAAATTCGAATACCGATTGCAGAAATATAGAAGCGATTTTTACACTATTTAGTTATAATTTATAAAAGAACAATAGTGACGTACTCACATTTCGAAGCCAGCGACAATTTTGATTCGGACTCTATTCACGCAATGTTATGATTATATAATGTGTATTCGTAAAATGTTCAGTGTCGTGGTAAAATTAAACTGCATTGAGTTGTAATTTTACCGAAATTATCACATTCCATATTCTCATGCTACCTTTACATTAGTTCGTCCACAAAAGAAACTACCTATAGGAAAGGTAAAATTGATTCAGTCACCGCTTATTAGTAATATTTCAAAACGAAAAGTGTAACAGTTATAATGAAATCAAGTCATAAATCAAGGGAACGGAACGACCTTATAGATAACTAACTCTAAATAACATCACCTAAATCTCGTCCCTTTTAGAAAACGTGATAGATCGAGTTTAGCAAAACTTTTTTCAAAACCACTAAGAGAAGATGACCCAGGCACTTCAAGAGGCAGAAAGTTCCAAATATTTGAAACTCTATTTGGACAAATACATTTGTAATGATTTGTCGTCACTGTACAAATTTATATACTCTAGCGATGCCCCCATAAACCTAAATTAGACGCAAACTCGAAAAAGTCATCAAAACTAATTTCGACAATTTTATGAAAATAGCTTAATACACAAAAATCAAATCATGATATATTCTTCTCAATTCCAAAGAATTCAATTTCAGTACTTTGAGTTTTTCTATATAAGAGAGGTTTTCCATTCCCAGTAATTTCTTTGTAAAAGTTCTTTGAATAGATTCCACCTAATCAACGTGCTTTATTTGATAAGGGCTCCATTCTAAATCATTATACTCCAATATTGGATGAAAAAACGCGCTAAGCATTTTTAAAAACACTCCGTATTTGTGCTGTTAAAGGATCTAAATATCCTCGCCGAAACTGGCTTTTTATTTATTAACCATAGAAATCATGAATACACTAACATCTAAGCTTGAACTCATTGTAATTTCCAGATCTTTGTGTTCTGCGACATCCTTTTATCGTGTATTATCAACACAATAACAAGATACATAATCAGAAAAGAAACACTGAACTAAACATTTAGTAGATGACAACTGAAGCTGCCACAGAATAGACCACCTGAAAACAATTTTAAGATCATTCTGAACAGCCTCAACGTCTAGATTTTGTTTTCCAAATCTGGTAAGGTTAACGTCATAGGCACAAATCGACATTTCCGAATTAAGCGGGATGTCTGTTAAACCATTTATATAAAACAGAAAAAGAATTGGCCTTATTACAGAACCTTGTGGTAGTCCGGTCTTAACAATAGTTTTCCGTGAAAATGAATTATTAATATTCACGCATTGGATTCTATTAAACAAATGTGCCTTAATCCAGGCCTGTAGTTTACCGGACATTCCATAGTATTCCAGCTTATGTACTACTTTTACATGTGATACGCTGTTAAAAGCTTTACATAAGTCCAAATATAAGACATGACCCGAAAATGATTATTGATACTTTATTAATAAAGTATATTGACATGCAAAATTTAGCTACTTGAACCTGACTTTCCTGCGGAATCCATGCTGGCTAAAATGTAACGATTCATAGGCATTGATAAAATTCGAAATATCATCACAAATCATAATTATAAACAGGCCGGTAATTTGCCGGATCAACAGGTGAACCTTTTTTAATACCGGAATTATAACTGCATGCCACCAATCAATTGGCAACTCTGCATATTCAAAAGATCTAGAAAACAAATAATAAAAGTAGTTCACACAAAAATAGCCAATTTCTTTAAAAGGTAATTTGAGATTCCATCGAGCCCACTGAAACTTTGGCAGGAACTTTCCGTAATTAATTTAAAAAATCAAATTGATCGAAGTCAATATTACCAAGATTTGTGACGTACGGGACAAAAATAGAGAAATATTTCTATCGTCGTTAACAAAGACACTCATAAATTGATTATTCAGAACATTTGCTTTATCAGAGAATTTATTACAAAATCCACGTTTTCAAACTCAAGTTAGGAATACAAGCTTTTGAGGATAGTTTGTTATTTATAAACAAGAAAAATCTTTTAGTGCAACCAGATTCTGGTATTTTCGTTTCTCCATCTACCCGTTCCCGTTTGATAGTTTTTTTTGCAACAGCTTACAAACCTTAACATAATCATCACGAACTTTCTGATTTGCAGGAGCGTGGTTTACTCTAGGGACATTGTTTACAAACATGTAACTGTCTAACACAGTCGGAATCATAACGGTTTCATAAAGTTCTATCATCACCTAAATAAATACGATTTTAAGATATTACCATATTTAGTTGACATCTGCGCAATACCTGAACAAATTTACACAACTTGCACTTGTAACAAAAGATTTCATTCACTACTTGTACTTTATAATCATATATTTTAGTTACTATACTTATATTATTTTTATGTTACGTACGAAATTATGTTGAAAAGACATCGAGTCACGATCACTGGTAGAAAAGCCAGAATCCATGTGAAGCTCCACAATTACGTTAAAATCGGTGCAAAAAACCATGTCTAGTATATGATCACTTCGCCAAAACATATTGGGTTAAACCCAAGCTGGAAATCAGATTACGAAATTTAACAGTGAAACTACTGGCACTCAAGTTAAAATTGAAAATTTTGGACAGCTACGTCCCCCATTAGCAACATTTCAAAGCATATTTCAGAAAGTTAGCTTAGCTTTTGACAAAACAATACATTAGAGCTGTTATCTTGCTGTCAAGAAAAGTAAACCAAAATTAAACTTAACTTGTTTGATTCAAAATACATGTCGCAAAATGCCAATTGAATAGGTACGACCAAAACAAAAAGACTTACCAGGTAGTGCAATATACTTTTCGGATATGAGGAGCAGCAAAACACCACCGTAGATGAACCACTACGTTCTACTCTATAAACATGATAACCGACATAGGTAGGACAAAGACAATCAGCATGAAACCAAGCTTCAGTTACAAGTACAATTCTAAGTGCATTAAGTTAAGAAATCCATCTAAATTGTCCATTTTAGATAATAATCCCTGTTTGTTGAATAGTCGAAACACCGGATTTTTGTAATGAAGTGACCTTAAGTTCGTTATTTTTTGATTTTGGATAATTGTATTTCTTTCGCCTTGTTCCCGATTACGTATAAGTTGAACCTGCAGCTCCTGATCCTTTTTCCTTTCTTTGAACGTCATATTCGGCCTAACGAAAACAGTCGACAACATCAGATAGCGAGCACGAACACTCCTAAATCTACGCCAAAAACGGTTCTACACGAGAATTTTGAAATCGCAACTTTGTAATTCTTGGTTTACCATATGTTCTGATGTGGCTATTACTAAACACGTCAATAACGTCGTCTTTAGGCATACCAGTATGGCGTCGGAAACCCTGTGCACCAAATCTAGGTGAACAATTGTAGCATCGATATGATACTTTTCAGCTGACCCCACCGGCATCAAATTATGTCTTTTGGACTCCTTCTGCTATGATTCATTCACTAAATCTGTTGTCAGTTTCGATATCACAGGCAAAAACACTTCAATATTTCACGATCCAAATCCCGTACTAATGCTTTCACAGTATCATTGGTAACTGCCACGAAATCCATCCGAGCTGGCATGGCCAAATTTGACAATATGGTAGGTATGATTCCCGCCGCACTTATACCAAGACAGTAAATACATGATTTACTGTCTTAGTGCTGCTTTTTGACGTCTCCTGGAGACAAAGCTGGGGCAGGGTTTTTCCATAAATAGATCGCTAAATCTTCATGAAGAATGGAATCCAATTGAGCTACTGCTGTTATACTGGTTCATAGGTTCGACAAGTGTGGCACCCGACCATGAACAGATAATCGTGTTTGCCACACCAGCGTGGAGCGCAGTCTTCAGCATACTGTTCAGGCATTTGCGGTAAAAAGATTTATTGAAAATTGTGTAAATATGCGAAATTGCTTGCCAGAATCAGAAAACAAAGCCCCGGATAAAGGGTTGTGACAACTTTGAAACCAACCAACAATATTAAAACAGTTAAATGTCTGTTGATTTAGCTAAACGTCGATTGTGGACTGGCTAAATCCTAGCAGAATATAATATATAAGTGAATGACGCTTCATTGGTGAGCTAGCCGAAGCCAAGTACCAAAAAAATTACAATCTTATGCACACTGCAATTTTCTGGGATACCAACATCCTATTAACCAAGAATTCTTCCACATAACGATTCTTTCACGCCGCGCTGGCCATGCGATTGGAGAAGTTTTTCCGATACTCTAATGGAAACAGCGATGGTAGCACCGCCTGCGTGCAAGCTATGCGTAGCGAAAAAACTCGAATCCAAACCAGCCGAAAAAGCAGTCTGCTTGGCAATTTTGCGTGCCAGATCATAAGACATACGACGACCAATACCTACGTAAGACTAAACATGAGAACGAAAACGCAGCAATTGAAATCCGGGCGTTCGTGCCCTAATATCAGCACACTGCCGCAATTTGTTAGCATAAGCGTCAAATAAACCTTAGAACAGTACTTGTCACCACTTGCGGAGATAACCAATAGGCTGTCTTGCCTCAACTGATCAGCCTTGCTGTGTCGAACGGTACTCTGAAGGTGATCCTGAAACGAAGAAATAAGACCAGAATTAAGGTTTATATGCTCATTGCAGCGCAACATTCCTGGAAATCCAAGAAAAATAAACAAACTCTAATTTGCGATAGATTAGCTGCTAGATCCAAACCATTCGATATCATAACTTTAACCTGATCCATGGAAGAGCTTTCCTATGAGCCGGCTGGGCGACGATACGTTTAATACCTTTAACACATTTAATATAAACCGTATCAGAAATGAAAAACCCCACCCACAAAATCATTGGCACTAGCTAAAGCGTAGGAAATAACACCAACATTACTTGCAGAACTGAAAGAGATTTTCTTACTCGTTAAGAACTACATTAATCGGAAAAAAAATAACAGAATATACATTTCGATGCCGTACGGAATAATACAAAATGTAACTCAAATACGATTTGAGCTGTGCAGCAGCGACACTTGAAATAATCGCCATCGTAAACGAGCAAATTTCCGGAAAACAAGCATCCATAGCCCGAAAATGTCGAAACCAGGACGAATACTGGATGAATAATGAAAAAATATGAAAACAGCAGCAGACCGCCCCAAGTCGGTTCGGCGGGGGTGATACGGAATACAATACACAAATCAGATAGTACTTATCGACTGATAAGTGATTTAGCGCAAGCAAACAAGTGTTTAACGATAATCATTTATAAACAATGAAAAAATTTGCATGTTCTGCTAGATAAATTCCACGCCGCTCCACAATTTCGTTATCTCTCCGCAAACTATGAGATAACAGGGAAAATTGTGAAGCGACTAAACGCTAGCAGAACACATATGCTTAGAAAAGAAGCTGAAAACAAAAAAACGCAATGCCCTGAACGGACAAACAACAAACGCAAAGAATACTTCTACCTCCCAAAACAATGTGACGAATGTGCGCGCGGAGTAATATAATCCTGACCATTGTTAATGACAAATTATAGCTTAACATAGCTATGCAACGACAGAAGAATGGGAAAAGCTCGGGAAGGCCAAAATAGTGCAATCAACAACATGTTAAAAGGGTATTGTTGAAGCTACCTAAGTACTTGAAACAAATAACGTGGAGGAGTAACACACAATGTATGATAACCAAACCACGATTGCTGAAAAGCATCTACCCCTGCAGTCTCAGCACACCACAACCGGGAGAAAAATTTAGGAACCAAATTATTTTATTGACTTGCAAACAGGTTAATGTTAAACGGAAACGGCGGTTCAGAGCACGAGAAAGACACAACCATGTTGACCAATCATCGAACTCACTATACCTAGAGTAAAACTCTACAACAGTTATAAAATGCCCGTCAACGAAAACGAGAACTAAAGAAATATCTATATTATCACTTAGATTAGCAATTTGCTAAGCCAAAGCATGTAAAATAGGATTCATGCTGCCCCACTTAATCACCATGTAAACCACTTGGATATGTGTCAGTGATAATCCACAGCACAGTGTTTCTTCGCAACTCCTGAAACAAACGTTTGAATACCAAACCCGGCTCCGTAAGTAACAAAGGAGCGGTCTTTGCTCACCCTGATACCTCTCGCATAATTGCGGCCCCGCAAATCCACTAACATCTCAAGAAAACGAAAATCCGAAAAACAATCGAACGACCCTTATTCCTGCACACAAATTCAACCAAATATGCAATAGCGTCAGCAGCGCCTGCTGATAATCTAATCAGGTATTTAAATCTCCTCTTCCAGGAGCTTGAGCATACAACCTCCGAGTACGTAGTAATACCACATTGCCCAACACAATGTGACCCGCTATGATCAAGCCAGCAAAATCTAATAAGTTCCGTGATGTAAAAAAGAGCCTGTGAAAAGGTACTGTAACAATAATAAAATATCTTATCCACCCCATGATGAGGGAGCGAAACCAATAAAGCTTCCTAATTTATAGTAATGCCCAGAAAAGTTAGGCGACTGGTGGGCTGCAACTCAAACTTCATATTGACAACAAAACTACAATGATGCAAATCAAGAATAACTTCCATCACAGTTTTCGAAAGTACGTAATTGCTCTGCGCCGCCAAAAAAACAATCATCAAAACCACAGACATACCGAGCCTTTTGGCCTACATTTCATAAAAAGGCGGCGCATAATTTTATTAAAAAATATAGTTAGCCGACGACAAACCTAAAGGCAAGACCATAACGTAATAATCGGAACCATGTCAGGAAAAACACAGGAACTTAATCGAGCGGTCCGCAATATCAACGTGAAAATAACCCGATTTAAGGTCTAACTCAGCCGTTTTGCACCCCTTTTCCAGAAAAGTGAGTGACATTTGAATTAGTTTCAAGGATTTTGGCGATTTTGAATTTGCAGTGAAAACTGTTATCTATTCCTATTAGCTTTTAATCTGTATTTGTCGCTGTTCGCGACCAAATTTAACGTAATAGTGACGTCACAAATTAATCGGTCCCTTGGTTTAGCTGGCAGTGTTCGCGAACAAATCCAGCGAATCCAAATCCGGTAGATTTCCGTTCGCAAATAATTCGGTAATTTTCGTTGAATTTTCGCGAACACAAATTTGCCGAATTACTATCGCCTGTGTGTGTTCGCGAATAGTTTTGCGCCGGGTTACGGTTTACCAAAAAACGTTCGGTATCAGATTTTTAACCGAAATAGCAAAATAGGATTGTTGATGGGCATGAGTTAAGTTTACCGTCGCATTAATATGTAAAATTTTTAAAATTTTAAAAAATGAAAACTAGATTGTTTGTCTGAAATTACATTTTGCATATAGTAAACAAGACCTAAATGCATCAATAAGAATAATTTAAAAAATTTAAACATTTCAAAAACAAAACATGTTTTAAGTACTCCGTTTCTTCGGTAACATTTGAACGGTTATTTTGATCAGGCTGATTCTATACTGTTCGATTTGCCTATTCAAGCCGAGTCGATAAGACATAAATCAATAACAAATTTAACATTCTAAGAATTAAAAAATTAAAGCAAACTTAAAGTTTTACATTTTATCTTAAGTCATTACGTCAATAATTCTGAAATTTCACTTAGAAGTATTTAAACCCTTATTGTATAAAACAGTTTTTATTTCGACAAGTGTTGGACAAACTGTGGCAACACAAAATCTATTCTCAGTTAAATATCCATACAGACAAATTACAGACAATTTGGTTGAAATATGTAACTAAGAACCACAGTGAATACTTTCCAAATACAGTACGGATTAAACATGTATGTAATTCATAACGCAGAAAAGTTTTCCTTCAACACATCTATAGTCAAGCATCAGGTAGTGCTAACAAGTTCATGCGTGAATTACTCTTTTAGGGACAACTGAGCTTGAACCGCACAGCGTTAACTTTTTCATGCTCAGTGTTGCCAATGCGCAGCGGCGTATGCTGTGAAGCTTTGTGTTAACTATACTGCTATGTGGCGCATAAGCGTTGCTGTTGGCTTGCTTTGCAAAGTTATATTTAAGGACTTGAATAACAATTTCTGATTGAGCTTAGTGGTTTGTGTGAGCCACTTGCAATTAAACAGCATGAGCTTGATTCCCGACGCCGGCCGGAGTTTGTCGTACATTGCCCGATGTGTAATTTCGTTCAGTGTTAATGGGAGTACCGCTGTATCAAATACTGTTTGTGAAATTTGATATTTCAATTCAGCTTACAAACAGTATGCTAATGTTTGGAAGTCTTAGACGGATTTAACCTCATTCCGCATAGTGCAACACATTTGCTACAGAATACATTGTGAGGCGAAGCGCTAAACGAGTTTGTTGTGAGGCGTGCAGTTTGCACATGCGTTGCTTTCTCTCGCTTTACGAGGTGCAACCGAGCAACAGCTCCCAATAGTGGTGAGAATTTAGGCTCTCGAATTGGCACGGCTCTAGAGCCGAGCCTGCCATTATGGTTGAAGAGCCGAGCCATCGCTATAGATAGCAATCAAGACGAGCCGAACCTAGTGAATCCGGAGACATGGTTGGCTCTTAAAACCTCGTTTCTAAGATAATAAACGTAATTATAAGTACGGATATATAGTATGATAATCAACCAACTGCAAGAACAGCCGATATAACCTTGGCTCGGCACTTAAAAGCCAAAAGCAACTATATATAGGTCTATTATATATTATGGGTTCTCCTGAAAGGCAAACTTTTATAATTACAAGCCTATTAACACAGCCCGAATTTCCTTCGGAACAGCCGATCCCCGCGAGCCGGACATGGTTCTCGAAAAGCCGAGCCGAGCATTGAGGCCTAAGATCTGGCTGTCAAACCCGAGTTAACAAAAAGCCGAGCCAGATCCTGAAAATGTGGCTTTTTCTGATCTCAAGCTCCCTGAAGGCGCTGTCGCTAGCGTACACTTTTCACATTCTAACGGACCTGGTTCAAGCCGCCATTATGTTCAACATAGCACGAAATGGTGACTAATTTATATGGCAAATGGTTAAACCTAATGACTAAAAAATCACACAATGCCAATAACGAAATATGGAATTTCACGAGATTTTCAAAACCTAATTCTGGGATGATTTATTGTAAATGATAAATGATGATTGATAGGCTTCTGTAGGAGAAGCATTTATGCAGCGTTCACAGATAAATATGAGTACTCACTGCCTATCGTACCATGTACTATTCTTATAATAGCCATTGCTTTTAGCGCGCGAGGGTGAATGGAATGGTTCTGGATAGTTTACATTTTGTCATTCTAGGGTTCCACATTGAATTCCCTGAACCTCCTTCAATGCTCCTGAAAGGTAATACATCAAGAGAAATACTTAAACGGTAACGCCATTTCCGGAACGTTTAGAAACGTGGGGCAAATTATTTTTCTCTAATGACCAAAAAGGCTGAAAATTTCTAAATTTGCAAATAATATATTTTTTAAAAATATATATTAACAGCCATTTTCAACATGTATTCGCCAAGTGCTTATTAAATTTGATGCATATCATGCAAATGGCATAGATTTTATCGTATTCATCAACCACATAAAGCTATGAACACATTGTAGCTTTCTAAGTACAACCGCATTGAAAAAATGTTTAACTTTTATTTAATTTGAGATAAAAATTAAATTTTTTACCCGACCACAGCGTTCCAAAGGTATTATGAATAGTATTTCGCGTCGACAGGCTAAATACTCAACGTGCGGTCGAAAGCCCAAAAGCCGGCTCACGGATCAACGGTCAGTCGACGACATAATGGCAGGCCGACGGCAAAGAAACTGCTCTGCCTTCTGCCATACAAATTTAATATTATAACTACCAATTACGCATTTCTTAGAAAAGTCGCTACTTTTGGAAATGACAGTTTTAGACAGCGTATTATACAACGACTACATTGCCGAATCTTACAGTTAAACGGACTACAGCATAACAGTATCATTTGTCTTATTGGGAAAAGGGAAAGGTGTTAAACCTATAATTGACCATTGATACGTTTAAGTTTAATATACATTAAGTATTGAAGTATATTATATGATACATAATGTTAGGTGCACTATACGTATTTTCCTCGTAGCATAAATGACCGCATTAATTTGTAATCCAAAGGTGGTTTATTAGCTAGAATTTAAAAGCTGTTTCATTTGCAGAGTAATTCCACCTAAAGTGAGTGCGTTATTCTCCAGCATTAAACAAATGGAAAAACCAGTGCATCAAAATCATCAGTAGTCTGGTTTAATGCACACGATAAACAACAGTACGAGGATATTCGTTGCCCGGCAAGCCAATAGCTTTTGCCGCTATTAAAATGGCTAAAAATAATTATTAAAAGCAAGAAGAAGGTATAAAACACCTGGCCGGTCTCTTTCACGGCCGAACACCAAAATTATAAAGCATACAATTTGTGCTGCTTTTCTGAGATTTTGAGCAGGAAATTATTACAGTAGTACAAACACAGTGTAAGATGAACAGTTAATTCTATTATGCGCCAAATAAAAAATGCGAAAATCTATTAACATAGTAATCAGTTACACATTCCAGGGCGCGACAAAATAATTTTTGGACATTATATCGCTATTTGAGAGGTGGTCGGGTCTTGTCACAGGCCCGACTCGTGTCGTAAGCTCAAATTTGAGTCCAGCGCTGTAACCATAATGTCGTCGCATATCATGTTCAATAATACATGTGGTACAGAATTGAACACAATCCCAACGTAAATTTTGGTTGACCCAGTATTGTTGTGTATATACATATGCTATAAGCAATAGCTCAGCGCAAAATATACTGGAACGCGAATTCATATTTTAAATCGTCTTTTACTGTTTCCATCCATAATAATATGTATCTTGAGAGACTTTAGTCGGGCCGGTCGTGTCGGATCTACTAATTGTCTGCATGGGTCTGAAAATTTGGACCCAAGACGGTCTCTAAATAAATCTGCTTCCATAATGCATCTATAGTTCGTGTTCATATCGTTACAAAGAAACAGTTGTAGAGTTTGGTATGTTTCCGTAAGCGCTGACAGGGCAGGTGCCTCAAATTGCCTCCGTTCACATTACTATAGCTCTAACTGTGAACAAATAACAAAAGTCGGGTTAAGAGAAGTTGTTTGAAGTGGTTTGAAGTTGTTTTGTATGATTGAACATATCCGCAAAAATGTATTATCGGCAAAAAGTGTCTATCAATAATCACACCAATACATGCTAAAAAGCGCAGTTACATTTATCTTCAACCGCTGAAATTGATTTTGGATGATAAAATATTCTATGCTGAAGAAGATTTTTGGAAATTATTTCGTGTTAATGGTACGTCTCAGAGAAGTGTGTACGAGATTGCGCATTATGTTCCCATGTTTAGGGGATACATCGAGCCGTTCAGCGGTAGTGTTATTACATATTTCTAACGCCATAAACCCCAATTAGCGATATGGTATCGAGAAATTCATCGGGATAAAAAAATTTTGATTGATTCCTAGTTTTCCACGGTTTGCTTATCTAGCACACCTTCCCAACTTATTTAATTATTTAATAGAGTTTTGCTATGCTTACATAGTGTATAAGTGCTACAGAACGCATGTATTACCTAGATTGATTTATAACTTACTACGTCATTAGCCCGTTGGATTATGCAACTTGAACTTTGCAATTAAATTTTATTACTTATTAATTCAAAATCTTCAGTCCGTTTTTTCAAATAACAGTTTGAGTTTTGGTCAAATCTTTAGACTTTCTTAATCGTTAATAATT
Organism: Trileptium ribeirensis; assembly: GCA_030248225.1. Classification (NCBI taxonomy): domain Eukaryota; kingdom Metazoa; phylum Nematoda; class Enoplea; order Enoplida; family Thoracostomopsidae; genus Trileptium; species Trileptium ribeirensis. The sequence goes on from JASANE010015202.1 coordinate 13,373, forward strand.
ATTTCATACAACTTAGCCAGTTTTTAAACATGTTTTTAACTAAAAATTTGACTCTTTAACGAATGTGATTTGGCCACTTTATACGGTGCTTTAGCTCAGTTTATCGCATGGAGTGCTTTCGGTGGCGTGTTGCCATTTCCTACCGTGAGAACCCTAATGATGCAAATAACAAAAGTCGTTGTGGTTCGGCGGTTAACTAAAGACAATACCTTCATGTTTTGTTTCGACATTGGTGGGTAAGCTACAATCAACATCAAAATATAGTTGTATAAACGAGCTTAGTTTGCGACGCTGATTGGTAAATGTGAAACTCTTTGTTAATTTGTTTATCATTAAGACATTCTGACGAAAAAAGTCATTATGTTTTTTTTCGAATTGTAGTCTTTTTTGCTACAACCAATGAAATTTTGATTGTTCTAATTATCCTGCAGGAAAATGAACAACAATGGTAAGTAAAAATGTCAAAATGTTGCTACACGTGTGTTCATGCGTTTAAAAAAATAATCACTCTTATCTATTAATTATATAGATGTTGAACACAATGCTTTATTTTGATGTTAAACGGCTGTAGCAAAAGTGTAGCTGAAAGCTTGACAATACCAAAACAGCTAGCGGAGAAACCGCACAGCTGCAAGTTTGACGTAGTAATGGTTTAATAGTGCAAATGTATAGATGAAAACTTAACATCACTAAAACGTTAGCGGAGAGAACCGTACAACCTCAAACTCAATGTAATAGCGGTTTAGTAGGGCAAAAGTGTAGATGAAAAGTTTACATGACCAAAACGCTTTCGGAAAGAGCTATCCAACCGCAAGTTCAATGTAATAACGGCTTGTAGTACAAATGTGTAGATGAAAACATAACATCACCAAAACGCTAACGGAGAGAACTGTATAACCGCAAATTCAATATAAAAGCGGCTTAGTATTACAAATTTGTAAATGAAAATTGAAAATCACCAAAACGCTAGCGGAAAGAGCTGTACAACCGCAAATTCAATGTAATTGCGGTTTCCTAGCACAAAAGTGTAGATGAAAACTTAATATCACCAAAATGCTAGCGGAGAGAGCTGTACAACCACAAATTTAATATTAATAGCGGTTTAGTAGCACAAAAGTGTAGATGAAGCTTAACATCCCCAAACCCATAGCGGAGAGCGCTGTACAGCCGCAAATTCAATGTAATTGCAGTTTCCTAGCACAAAAGTGTAGATGAAAACTTAATATCACCAAAATGCTAGCGGAGAGAGCTGTACAACCACAAATTTAATATTAATAGCGGTTTAGTAGCACAAAAGTGTAGATGAAAACTTAACATCCCCAAACCCATAATGGAGAGTGCTGTACAACCGCAAATTCAATGTAATAACGGCTTGTAGTACAAATGTGTAGATGAAAACATAACATCACCAAAACGCTAACGGAGAGAACTGTATAACCGCAAATTCAATATAAAAGCGGTTTAGTATTACAAATTTGTAAAAGAAAATTGAAAATCACCAAAACGCTAGCGGAAAAAGCTGTACAACCGCAAATTCAATGTAATTGCGGTTTCCTAGCACAAAAGTGTAGATGAAAACTTAGTATCACCAAAATGCTAGCGGAGGGAGCTGTACAACCACAAATTTAATATTAATAGCGGTTTAGTAGCACAAAAGCGTAGATGAAACTTAACATCCCCAAACCCATAGCGGAGACTGCTGTACAGCCGCAAATTCAATGTAATTGCGGTTTCCTAGCACAAAAGTGTAGATGAAAACTAAATATCACCAAAATGCTAGCGGAGAGAGCTGTACAACCACAAATTTAATATTAATAGCGGTTTAGTAGCACAAAAGTGTAGATGAAAACTTAACATCCCCAAACCCATAATGGAGAGTGCTGTACAACCGCAAATTCAATGTAATAACGGCTTGTAGTACAAATGTGTAGATGAAAACATAACATCACCAAAACGCTAACGGAGAGAACTGTATAACCGCAAATTCAATATAAAAGCGGCCTAGTATTATGCGGCGTTCACGTTATAATGTCCACGCTGGTTGGAACTTTTGACCCCCTGTAGTCGCGACCCTACCGTATAGACAGTCAGGGTGACACCCATACTGTATATCAAATGCCGAGGGTGTACGACACACCCTTAGCTAATACATTTTTTCTAGACAGTGTCGCACACACCCTTAGCTACCGATTTTGCGCGAATTAACTATATCGGACACCGTCTGTAGCTAATGCGGTTTATTAGTCAACTGTCCTGTGGAGTTTTTCCTAAATTCTCCATATTTGTATCTAGCCCATATGAACATTGCTCAAAGAATAATTAAACCGAATACACTACGTCAATAAAACTGCTTCCTTTAAAAAAAAAGCCAAGAAGACACAAAAGAGACACCAGTGTGCCTGACACTGTCAGTAAGCGGTAATACACGTACCTTTGTCGCTTTACCGTTGAAAAAATTTATTAAAAACATGGGGGTGTCTAAGACACCCTGTTGTCAACAGTGTGTCTGACACCGTGTGGGGTACATAGGTTCCAAACGTTGGGGACATTATAACGTGAACGCCGCATTACAAATTTGTAAATGAAAATTGAAAATCACCAAAACACAAGCGAAAAAGCTATAAACCACAATAAATGTGATTGCGGTTGCCTATAGCGCAAAAGTGTAGATAAAAACTTAATATCACCAAAATGCTAGCGGAGCGAGCTGTACAACCACAAATTTAATATTAATAGCGGTTTCATAAGTAAAATTGTAGTTGAAAACTTAACATACCAAACCCATAATGGAGAGTGCTGTACAACCGCAAATTCAATGTAATAACGGCTAGTATTACAAATGTCGAGTGGAAGAGCGTAACATCACCAAAACGCTAACGGAGAGAACTTATAACCGCAAATTCAATGGAAAAGCGCACAATTTGTAAATGAAAATTGAAAATCACCAAAACGCTAGCGGAAAGAGCTGTACAACCGCAAATTCAATGTAATTGCGGTTTCCTAGCACAAAAGTGTAGATGAAAACTTAATATCACCAAAATGCTAGCGGAACGAGCTGTACAACCACAAATTTAATATTAATAGCGGTTTAGTAGCATAAAAGTGTAGTTGAAAACTTAACATCCCCAAACCCATAATGGAGAGTGCTGTACAACCGCAAATTCAATGTAATAACGGCTTGTATGTAGATGAAAACATAACATCACCAAAACGCTAACGGAGAGAACTGTATAACCGCAAATTCAATATAAAAGCGGCCTAGTATCACAAATTTGTAAATGAAAATTGAAAATCACCAAAACGCTAGTGGAAAGAGCTGTACAACCAAAAATTCAATGTAATTACGGTTTCCTAGCACAAAAGTGTAGATGAAAACTTAATATCACCAAAATGCTAGCGGAGCGAGCTGTACAACCACAGCAAT